>JAXCGZ010015099.1:270000-277500 GCA_037179515.1 Halocaridina rubra
GTAAAAGAACAGGTTTTAAGGCTAAAGAGAGCTTATGGAAGCATCACTAAGACGGATGAAGAGATCTGCAAAGAATTGAGCAAGGAGTTTCAGTCAGTATTTACAGTAGAAAATACCCCACCCCCTCAGATTGCAGTGATAGAAGCTCAAGGGCCGGTATTAGAGAACATCAACCTTACAGCCACAGAGGTATGCAAAGCGCTGATGGATTTAGATGTTCATAAAGCTACAGGTCCTGATGACATATCCCCTCATGTGCTTAAAAAATGCGCAAACACAATATCAGTGGCACTAAGTATCATATTTAAGGAGTCACTGGAGTCGGGGGAGATTCCAAGATGCTGGAAACAAGCAAATGTGATACCTATCTTCAAAAAGGGAAGGAGGGATACGGCTCTGAACTATAGACCAGTTTCCTTGACCAGCATAGTTTGCAAACTTATGGAAAAACTACTAAGGAAACATATCTCTCTTCACTTGGAATCCTTCAACTTTTTGTCAGTGAGGCAACATGGCTTCAGAGAAGGTAGATCAACAGTAGCAAACTTATTAGAATTTTATGATGAGGTAAGCCATATCTTACAGGAAAGAGAGGGCTGGGCAGATTGCATATTCCTAGACTTCCAGAAAGCGTTTGACGCTGTTCCACATGGGAGACTTATTAGGAAGCTGCAATTAATGTCTAGAATAGGTGGAAATGTTTTGGAATGGATAAAAACTTACTTAGAAGGAAGGGAACAGAGGGTTAGAGTAAGACACTCAGTGTCTGAATGGAGAAGAGTTAGTAGTGGAGTTCCACAGGGTTCAGTTTTAGGGCCACTTTTGTTCCTTGTATATGTAAATGACCTACCAGAGTCTGTAAATTCATTCATGAATATGTTTGCAGATGATGCAAAGATTGTGAAGAAAGTAAAAAACGAGAACAATGGTAGAGAACTTCAGGAGGATCTAAATAATCTGCATGAGTGGTCAGAAAAGTGGCTAATGAAATTCAATACTTCAAAATGTAAGGTAATGAGAATGGGTACAAGTGCAAGAAGGCCCAAGCTTGACTACTCGGTGGCTGGAGTACAACTTCAAGAGACAGAAAATGAGAGAGATCTAGGAGTAAACATACTGGCAGATTTGTCTCCAGAAATACATATAAATGGCATAGTAAGGGCAGCATATGCATTCTTATAAAATGTAAGGGTAGCCTTCAGGCACATGGACAAGGAAATGTTCATAAATATTTATGTAACCTATGTGAGGCCAAAACTCGAATATGCAGCCCCCTTTTGGAATCCGCACTTGAAAAAGCACATAGCTAAGCTTGAAAAAGTTCAAAGACATGCCACGAAACTGGTGCCAGAAATACGCAATCTCAGTTATGATGAGAGGCTGAGGGAATTAGACTTGCCATCACTCGAAGCTAGAAGAGTGAGGGGGGATATGGTGACAGTCTTTAAATTCCTTCATGGTTATGATAGAGTGGATAGGGATCGATATTTTGATATGGTTGGCTCTAGAACTAGAGGTCATAGTTTGAAGCTTCGTAAGAAAACTTCTTTGCAGGATGTAAGGAAATACTTTTGCAGTGTAAGAGTAGTTGATAATTGGAATTCGCTAAGCGAGGAGGTAGTTAATGCTATCTCAATCCATAGTTTTAAGGACAGGTACGATAAGTATCACTAAGTATAAAATGGAACCGATGAGGAGACGGGAAGATACGAGCTTTGGGCTCTTTCCCGTAAACACAATTAGGTAATCACAATTAGGTAATCACACACACACACACACACACACACACACACACACACACACACACACACATTGAGTTAAATGTAAAGTCTAAATCCAGTGATAACATATCTTGGTTAGCAAGTCAGTTTATCAGTTAGGAAGAATATATAACAGAAACAGGTGGGTGCCACCTCAAACACAAATTCGAATTTTCCTTCAGGTTTGACTTTTGTTTTTCTTTTTCTTTTATACTTAAATTACCATGGTCAAGTTTTTAAGTTAAGATGTGTGTTACCAGAAAGGAGACAAACTGAGTCACTAAATAGCACTTATATGGAGATATAAAAATTCTGTGTGAAGCTAAATTAGAAGTTTTTCTCTTTTCTTTTTTTTCCTCTTTCTCGTCTTCTTTCTATATTCTGTGAGAGGGAGAACATAAAAATGAAGCCATCTCTGTCCCAAACCTCTCCCACCCATGGGTCGGGAGAAGGGGTAGTCATCAGGGGACTCAAACAGAGAATCAAGAAGTTAGAGGAAATGGTTATAAGCCTTGATGATAAAATTCGGAATATGGATGGAGAAATGAAAGAGAATGAAACACTCAGAGAACAAATAAGATCTTTGGAGGAAGAAAATAAAGCACAAGGGCAGGAGAGAAAGGAACTAGAAAAAAGAATAAAGAAGCTGGAAGGGGAAAAGAGTCAACTAGAATCTAGAATTTCTAAACAAGAAGATAAAAACAAACAGCTGAATGACAACCTAAAGGAATTAGATGTTAGTTCACTGCTCTCTTCTGAGAGAGACGAGATTGCTGCTTGGAATGTTCAGATTAAGGAAAACATTGAACAGTTCAGAAAAGAGTTCCAGGAGCTGAATATGGAAAATGATGCCATGAAAACGTCCTTTGCTGATGCACTAAAGGGGAATGTGGCAGTAAAAGAGGCTGTAAAGGTGGTGGCACTGGAAAACATACAAACAGTTGACTATAAAGAGACAGTAATCGAAAAAATGAAAGACGTTGTGATGGAAAGGGCAAACCCACTCATCAGACAGGCACTTGATAAGGAGAAGACAGTGGTAATCTCAGGCATAAGTGTATCCCAGGAGCCAACATGGCAGGGGAGACTTGAAGAAAATAAAGCTAACGTTGTAGACCTGATAAGAAAGCTTGGAGTAGTATGTGGTCCTGAGGATATTGTAAACATACACCAACTAGGTAAATATTCGAGGGAAGGAAAGCCGAGACCAACAAAAGTAACCTTTGAGAGAGGGGAGAAATGTAGGGAAATATTGTTGAGAAAAAAAAGTCTAAAAGACCTTCAAGAATGCAAAGAAGTGTTCATTAGACGATACAGAACACAGGAAGAGATGGGAAAGATAAAAAACTTGTTGCAAGAGGCAAGAAGGTTAAATGATGAAAGAAATGAAGAAGAGAAGAAAAATTTTCGTTACAGAATACTTCCAGACAAAGGGGAGATAAAGAAGATAATGACAGAAGATCAGGGGATGAGGCCTCATTAATATTGTTATACACAAATGCTGATGGATTAGCTGGTAAGGCAGTAGAATTAAAAGATAGGATTCACAACAGTAAGGCAGATATAGTAGCAATTACAGAGACTAAGTTGAGTGAGGACATAAACAGTGTCGCAGTTTTTCCTAAGGGCTTCAGAATACTAAGGGTTGAAAGATCTGAGAGGACTGGTGGAGGGATAGCACTGCTCATAAGTGAGAGGATTCAAGTTGAAGAAATAAACTTGGCTATAGAAAGTGAGTTCAGGGAATTTCTTGTTGCTCGCATAAATACTGGGTCAGAGAGCATTATAATAACTGTTGTATACAACCCACCAAGGAACCAAAATAGGCTTGAAATTTATGAGGAAAGTCATATAGGTACGATTGAAGTCATAAACTCAGTTGTTAACATGGCACGGGAGAAAAAATGTAGGATTTTGATTATGGGAGACTTTAATCATAAAGAGATAGATTGGATAAATCTTGACCAACACAGTGGTGAGGACTCATTTGGGGCAAGATTCCTAGATTGCATACAAGGGAATTTCCTACACCAACATGTAATGGAACCAACAAGAGCCAGGGGTGGGGATGAGCCATCACTACTTGATCTAGTGTTCACAGATAATGTGTTGGATATTGAAAATATTGAGTATGAACCACCAATTGGAAAGAGTGACCACTGTGTGTTGTTGATGGAGTATATCATTGAAGACATTCTTCCTGAGAGTAGAGGCACTGAGGACATGAGGAGGAACTATCCGAAAGGAGATTACATCAAAATGAATGAGCTTTTTGCAGTTATTGACTGGAGAACCTTATTTTACAACAAATCTGTACAAGAAATGTATGACATCTTTTGTGAGAAATATGGGAAGATAGTAGATTGCTGCATACCTGTCACCAAAGTAGGTGTAATTCATGCCAGAGAGAAATTGTTCGATAATGGGTGTAAAAGAGCTAAGGAGTGGAGAGACAAATGCTGGAAAAGGTATAGGAGGAGAAAAAACATAAATGCCTGGCAAACCTACAAAAGAGCAAGAAATGACTACCTAAGTAAAAGGAGAGAGGCAGAGAGAGATTATGAGAGGGACATCACCAGGAAGGCTAAAGAAAATCCCAAGCTTTTCCACAGCTTTATCAGAGGAAAACTGAAGGTAAAAGAACAGGTTTTAAGGCTAAAGAGAGCGGATGGAAGCATCACTGAGACGGACGAAGAGATCTGCAAAGAATTGAGCAAGGAGTTTCAGTCAGTATTTACAGTAGAAAATACCCCACCCCCTCAGATTGCAGTGATAGAAGCTCAAGGGCCGGTATTAGAGAACATCAACCTTACAGCCACAGAGGTATGCAAAGCGCTGATGGATTTAGGTGTTCATAAAGCTACAGGTCCTGATGACATATCCCCTCATGTGCTTAAAAAATGCGCAAACACAATATCAGTGGCACTAAGTATCATATTTAAGGAGTCACTGGAGTCGGGGGAGATTCCAAGATGCTGGAAACAAGCAAATGTGATACCTATCTTCAAAAAGGGAAGGAGGGATACGGCTCTGAACTATAGACCAGTTTCCTTGACCAGCATAGTTTGCAAAGTTATGGAGAAACTACTAAGGAAACATATCTCTCTTCACTTGGAATCCTTCAACTTTTTGTCAGTGAGGCAACATGGCTTCAGAGAAGGAAGATCAACAGTAACAAACTTATTAGAATTTTATGATGAGGTAAGCCAAATCTTACAGGAAAGAGAGGGCTGGGCAGATTGCATATTCCTAGACTTCCAGAAAGCGTTTGACACTGTTCCACATGGGAGACTTATTAGGAAGCTGCAATCAATGGCTAGAATAGGTGGAAATGTCTTGGAATGGATAAAAACTTACTTAGAAGGAAGGGAACAGAGGGTTAGAGTAAGACACTCAGTGTCTGAATGGAGAAGAGTTAGTAGTGGAGTTCCACAGGGTTCAGTTTTAGGGCCACTTTTGTTCCTTGTATATGTAAATGACCTACCAGAGTCTGTAAATTCATTCATGAATATGCTTGCAGATGATGCAAAGATTGTGAAGAAAGTAAAAAACGAGAACAATGGTAGAGAACTTCAGGAGGATCTAAATAATCTGCATGAGTGGTCAGAAAAGTGGCTAATGAAATTCAATACCTCAAAATGTAAGGTAATGAGAATGGGTACAAGTGCAAGAAGGCCCAAGCTTGACTACTCGGTGGCTGGAGTACAACTTCAAGAGACAGAAAATGAGAGAGATCTAGGAGTAAACATACTGGCAGATTTGTCTCCAGAAATACATATAAATGGCGTAGTAAGGGCAGCATATGCATTCTTATCAAATGTAAGGGTAGCCTTCAGGCACATGGACAAGGAAATGTTCATAAATATTTATGTAACCTATGTGAGGCCAAAACTCGAATATGCAGCCCCCTTTTGGAATCCGCACTTGAAAAAGCATATAGCTAAGCTTGAAAAAGTTCAAAGACATGCCACGAAACTGGTGCCAGAAATACGCAATCTCGGTTATGATGAGAAGCTGAGGGAATTAGACTTGCCATCACTCGAAGCTAGAAGAGTAAGGGGGGATATGGTGACAGTCTTTAAATTCCTTCATGGTTATGATAGAGTGGATAGGGATCGATATTTCGATATGGCTGGCTCTAGAACTAGAGGTCATAGTTTGAAGCTTCGTAAGAAAACTTGTTTGCAGGATGTAAGGAAATACTTTTTCAGTGTAAGAGTAGTTGATAATTGGAATTGGCTAAGCGAGGAGGTAGTTAATGCTATCTCAATCCATAGTTTTAAGGACAGGTACGATAAGTATCACTAAGTCTAAAAATGGAACCGATGAGGAGACGGGAAGATACGAGCTTTGGGCTCTTTCCCGTAAACACAATTAGGTAATCACAATTAGGTAATCACACACACACACACACATATATATATATATATATATATATATATATATATATATATATATATATATATATATATATATATATATATATATATATATTTATATATATACGTTATTAAAATAATATAAGTGATATGCTTGATATTTCTAAGTTAAGGGTCGGTTTCTTACTTTTGATTAATAGACTCTCTGCAATTCTTCTTTTAACTTGGTCTTTTCCTTTATATAATATTGTATATTCTTCACTGTGTATGGACTTTTTACAGATGTTCTCACAGTGGTTGCGAATAGAGGACTGAAGAGGCCTTGATACACATTTGTTTGTTCTATAAGTCTTCCCAGCATGTTCAGACATTCGAACAGGTAACGACCTGGTTGTCGAGCCTTTATAACAACTTTCACAAGTTGTTCATTTATATAAATAGACAATGTCCGAACACCACTTGGTAGG
Source organism: Halocaridina rubra (assembly GCA_037179515.1). Lineage (NCBI taxonomy): Eukaryota > Metazoa > Arthropoda > Malacostraca > Decapoda > Atyidae > Halocaridina > Halocaridina rubra. The sequence continues at coordinate 276,607 of JAXCGZ010015099.1, forward strand.
TATTACGTCCTTATGATGGAAGAAATTTCTTAATTTGAAATGATTGACATGGACCCCACTTAATTTTATCTGTGGAAAATATTCTTTGTAAACCATTTTAAGTTTTTCATTTATATGTTTACAAATCTCATCATTCTGGAAAGGAAACGTTATATAAACATCTTCTTTTTTTTAGAAATATGTAATCTTGATTTGTTGGTGAATATATTATTCAGAAACTTTCGGAGGGATGTATGAAATAGCCTTTCTGGGTATCCATTATTTAGGAAGTAGTTTCTCAACACTTTAAATTCAATATGTAAAAGATTGCAAATGCTAGTTTAATTCCATGCCTTGTGTAGAAGAGTGGAAAAGGTGTTGACTTTATATTTATAATATACATTACTGATAAAATTTAAACCAGAGCTTGTATAGGTTTCTTTATGATACACTGCTGTTGTTAACTTACTACTTTTCATTTCAAGTATTATATCGAGGAAAGGCAATTTGTGGTCTCTTTCTATTTCTTTAGTGAATTTTATTCTGGGATGTTTGGTGTTGATGTAATTATAAAACTTGTCAATGTGGTTTGATTCTTTGAAAATTATGATTGTATCGTCAACATATCTTTTATAGAAAATTGGTTTAAAATCCAATGGGCATTCTTCCAGCCATTTTACTTTATTTAAGGCAAGAAAAATATTTGCCAATGGAGCACTAAGAGGTTGTCCCATTGCAATACCTTCAATTGTCATATAAACAATGAATTTTCAGTTGCAATATTTAGTGATTTTTTAAACAATGTTTTGTCCATATTACGTATGGTTGAAGTACTGTATATGTAATCTGTTAATATGTCAATTATTTCAGCAACTGGTTATATTGGCATATAAAGATTCTACATCAAAACTAGTC
>JAXCGZ010015099.1:292500-302500 GCA_037179515.1 Halocaridina rubra
TACTTCATCATAAAATTCTAATAAGTTTGTTACTGTTGATCTGCCTTCTATGAAGCCATGTTGTCTCAATGATAAAAAGTTGAAGGATTCCAAGTGAAGAGAGATATGTTTCCTTAGTAGTTTCTCCATAACTTTGCAAACTATGCTGGTCAAGGAAACAGGTCTGTTGTTTAGAGCCATATCCCTCCTTCCCTCTTTGAAGATAGGCATCACATTCGCTTGTTTCCAGCATCTTGGAATCTCCCTTGGCTCCAGAGACTTTTTAAATATGATACTTAGTGCTGCTGATATTGAATTTGCAAATTTTTTAAGTACATGAGGGGATATATCATCAGGACCTGCTTCTTTATGGACATCTAACTCCATCAGCACTTTGCATGCCTCTGTGGCTGAAAAAATGATGTTCTGTAATACCGGCCCATGAGCTTCTATCTCTGCAATCTGAGGGGGTGGGGTCTTTTCTACTGTAAATACTGACTAAAACTCCTTGTTCAATTCTTTGCATATCTCTTCATCCATCTCAGTGATGCTTCCATCCTGTCTCCTAAGCTTTAAAACCTGTTCTTTTACCTTCAGTTTTCCTCTGATAAAGCTGTGGAATAGTTTGGGATCTTCTTTAGCCTTTCTGGTGATGTCCCTTTCATAGTCTCTCTCTGCCTCTCTTCTTATACTTAGGTAATAATTTCTTGCTCTTTTATAGGTCTGCCGGCATTTATGTTTTTTCTCCTCCTATACCTTTTCCAGCATTTGTCTCTCCACTCCTTAGCTCTTTTACACTCATTATTGAACCATTTCTCTCTGGCATGAATTGCACCCATTTTGGTGACAAGTAAAAGCAATCTACTGTCTTCCCATATTTCTCACAAAAAATGTTGTACATTTCTTGTACAGATTTGTTATAAATTAAGGTTCTCCAGTCAATAATTGCAAAAAGCTCATTCATGTTGATGTAATCATCATTCAGATGGTTCCTCCTCATGTCCTCAGTGCCTCTACTCTCAGGCAGAACAGCTTCAATGATATTCTCCATCAACAACACACAGTGGTCACTTTCCAATTGGTGGTTCATACTCAATTATTTCAGCATCCAATATATTTCTGTGAATACTACATCAAGTAGCACTGGCTCAGTCCCACCCCTGGCCCTCGTTGGTTCCAGTACATTTTGGTGTAGGAAATTCCCTTGTAAGCAATCTAGGAATCTTGGTCCAAATGGGTCCTCATCACTGTGTGAATCAAGATTTATCCAATCTATCTCTTTATGATTAAAATCTCCCATAATCAAAATCCTAAATTTTTTCTCCTGTGCAATGTTAACAATGAGTTTATTGCTTCAATAGTACCTATATGGCTTTCCTCATAAACTTCACGCCTATGTTGCTTCCTTGGTGGGTTATATACAACAGTTATTATAATGCTCTCTGACCCAGTATTTATGCGAGCAACAAGAAATTCCTTGAACCCACTTTCTATAACAAAGTTATTTCTTCAACCTGAATTCTTTCTCTTATGAGCAGTGCTATCCCTCCACAAGTCCTCTTATATCTTTCAACCCTTAATATTCTGAAGCCCCTAGGAAAAACTGCAACACTGTTTAAGTCCTCACTCAACTTAGTCTCTGTAACTGCTACTATATGTGCTTTACTGTTGTGAATCCTATCCTTTAATTTTACTGCCTTACCAGCTATTCCATCAGCATTTGTGTATAACAATCTTAATGAGGTCCCATCCCCTGATCTTCTATTATTATCTTCTTTATCTCCCCTTTGTCTGGAGGAACTCTGAAATGAAAATTTTTCTTCTCCTCTTCATTTCTTTCCTCATTTAACCCTCTTGCAACAAGTTTTTTATCGTTTCCATCGCGTCCTGTATTCTGTATTGTCTAATGAACACTCTTTTGAAATCTTTAAGGTTTTTAGACTTTTTTCCTTTTCAATATTTCTCTACATGTGTCCCCTCTCTCAAAGGTTATTTTTTTTGGTCTCCGCTTTCCCTCCATAGAATATTTACCTAGTTGGTGAATGTTTACAATATCCTCAGTACCACAAACTACTCCAAGCTTTTTTTTATCAAGTCTACAACCCTAGCTTTATTTTCTTCAAGACTCCCCTGCCATGATAGCTCCTTTGATTTGCTTATGTCTGAGATTACCACAGTCTTCTCTTTATCAAGTACCTGTTTAATCAGTGAATTTGCCCTTTCCATCACAATATCTTTTTTTTTTCTATTACTGTTATTTATAGTCAACAAGTTTGCATGTTTTCCAGTACCACCACCTTTACAGCCTCTTATACTGCCACATTCCCCTTTAGTGCATCAGCAATGGAAGTTTTCATGGCATCCTGTTCTGTATTCAGCTCCTGAAACTCTTTTCTAAACTGATCGATGTTTTCCTTAATCTGGACATTCCAAGCTGCAATCTCGTCTCTGTAAGGAGAAGGCAGCGAACTAACATTTAATTCATTCAGGTTATTATTCAGCTGTTTGTTGGTATCTAATTGTTTAGAAATTCTGGTTTCTAGTTCACTCTTTTCCCCTTTCAGCTTCTTTATATGTTTTTCTAGTTCTTTTCTCTCTTGCACTTGTGGTTTATTTGCTTCCAACAAAAATCTTATTTCCTTTCTAAGTGTTTCATTCTCTTCCATATCTCTATCCATACTCTGAATTTTATCATCAAGGTTAATAACCATTTTCTCTAATTCCTCGACTTTCTGTTTCAATCTCCTAACAGCCATTCCTCCTCCTGCTACATCCCCAGAAGATCCTCTATCACCCCTCCCCAACCATTGGATGGGGGGGTTAGGGACAGAGATGGCCCCATTTTGTTGTTTTCTTTTTCACAGAATATAGAGAGAAGAAAAAAAAAGAGAGAAAAGTTTCTATTTAAGCTTCACACAGAATTTCTATATCTTCATATGAGTACAATTTAGCTACTCAATTCATCTCTTTTCTGGTAACACACATCCTAACTTAAATTTTGTCTTTGGTAATTTGAAGAAAAAACAAACAAACTGCAAAACAAAAGTCCACTTGAAGGACAATTCGAATGTGTATCTGAGGAGACACACACACCTGTTTCTGTTATATATTCTTCTTAACTGATAAACTGGCCATTTCAGAAATAAAAATCATTATCACTTGCTAACCAAGGTATGTTATCACAGGATCAGACTGTAAATCTAAGTAAATTTATGCAAAATAAAAAATAATAAAAGAGAACAAAGCAAAAAGAAAATATAAGACAGCTGTGCTACTTGACAACGAACTCAGTACTGTTGACAGGTGTATGTTTTGTATTTATTTAATTATTCAATTATTTCGTGTATCAAACTAATTCTCAAGTTAATATAAATGGGAAGGATACTGCTATTAACAATATATGGAACCACAGAATCAGGTAAACGGTTGTAAAAGCTCTCCCCAATTTACAAAAAAAAAAAATTAGGTAATGTGATGTGATGGCTTTGCCTCTGGCAACTCTTTTAAACTACCTTCAAGACAGGGCAAAGCAGCTTCTTCTTTTTCCCCTCTCAAAAGTATTATCAGTTTTTTCCTTTTATATTTTGGATAGTCTCGTTAACTACATATATAATTTTTTTACTCAAAATACTCTGCAGAATCTCTTATTTAGGGAAATTTTGTTTAAGTTTTATACTTTAGTCCTGGTCACTCAAAAACACAAGGAAAACTCGAGAGATACTGATTGCGTGTGTTTTAATGTCCGCCGTGTAATTACCTAATATGTGCTTACGGGAAAGAGCCCCAAGCTCGCAATTAACTTCCCATCTCCTGTGTAATTACTTAATTGTAATTACCAAATTGTGCTTACGGGAAAGAGCCCCAAGCTCGTAACGTCCCTTCTCCTGATAGGTTTCATTTTGTACTTAGTGATACTTATCGTACTTGTCCTTAAAACTATGGATTGAGTTAGCATTAACTACCTTCTCGCTTAGCGAATTCCAATTATCAACAACTCTTACACTAAAAAAGTACTTCCTTACATCTTACAAAGAAGTTTTCTTATGAAGCTTCAAACTATGACCACTAGTTCTAGTGCCAGCCATATCAAAATATCGATCCCTATCCACTCTATCATAACCATGAAGGAATTTGAAGACTGTCACCATATCACCCCTCAATCTTCTAGCTTTGAGTGATGGTAAGTCTAACTTCCTCAGTCTCTCATCATAACTGAGATTGCATATTTATGGCATCAGTTTTGTGGCATGTCTTTGAGCTTTTTCCAGCTTAACTATGTGCTTTTTCAAGTGCAGATTCCAAAATGGGCTGCATATTCAAGTTTTGACCTCACATAGGTTACATAAAATGTCCGAAGATTTTCTTGTCCATGTGCCTGAAGGCTACCCTTACATTTGCTAAGAAAGCATATGCTGCCCTTACTATGCCATTTATATGCATTTCTGGAGACAAATCTGCCAGTCTATTTACTCCTAGATCTCTCATTCTCTGTTTCTTGAAGTTGTACTTCTGCCACCGAGTAGTCAAGCTTGAGCTTTCTTGCACTTTTACCCATTCTCATTACCTTACATTTTGAAGTACTGACTTTCATTAGCCACTTTTCTGACCACTCATGCAGATTATTTAGATCTTCCTGAAATTCTCTACCATTGTTCTCATTTCTTACTTTCTTCACAATCTTTGCATCATCTGCAAATATATTCATGTATGAATTTACAGAATCTGGTAGGTCATTTACATGTACAAGGAACAAAAGTGGCCCTATAACTGAACCCTGTGGAACTCCACTACTAAATCTTCTCCATTCAGACACTTAGTGTCTTACTCTAACCCTCTGTTCCCTTCCATCTAAGTATGTTCTTATCCATTTCAAGACATTTCCACCTATCCTAGCCATTATTTGCAGCTTCTTAATAAGTATCGTGTTTGGAACAGTGTCAAATGCTTTCTGGAAGTCTAGGTATATGCAATCTGCCCAGCCCTCTCTTTCCTGTAAGATTCGGCCTACCTCATCATAAAATTCTAATAAACTTGTTACTGTTGATCTACCGTCTCTTAAGCCATGTTGTCTCACTGACAAAAAGTTGAAGGATTCCAAGTGAAGAGAGATATGTTTCCTTAGTAGTTTTTCCATAACTTTGCAAACTATGCTGGTCAAGGAAAAAGGTCCATAGTTTAGAGCCGTATCCCTCCTTCCCTTTTTGAAGATAGGCATCACGTTCGCAGGTTTCCAGCATCTTGGAATCTCCTCTGATACCAGCGATTTTTTTTATATATGATTCTTAGTACCACTGATATTGAGTTTGCGCATTTTTTAAGTACATGAGGGGATATATCATTAGGACCTGTAGCTTTATTGACATCTAACTCCATCAGCGCTTGGCATACCCCTGTGGCTGAAAGGATGATGTTTTCTAATAACGGCCCATGAGCTTCTATCTCTGCAATCTTAGGGGTTGGGGTATTTTCTACTGTAAATACTGACTGAAACTCCTTGTTCAATTCTTTGCAGATCTCTTCATCCATCTAAGTGATGCTTCCATCCTCTCTCTTAAGCTTTAAAACCTGTTCTTTTACCTTCAATTTTCCTCTGATAAAGCTGTTGAAAAGCTTGGGATATTCTTTAGCCTTCCTGGTGATGTCCCTATCATAGTCTCTCTCTGCCTCTCTTCTTATACTTGGGTAATCATTTCTAGCTCTTTTATAGGTCTGCCAGCATTTATGTTTTTTCTCCTTCTATAACTTTTCCAACATTTGTCTCTCCACTCCTTAACTCATTTACAGTCATTATCGAGCTATTTCTCTCTGGCATGAATTACACCTTTTGGTGACAGGTATGCAGCAATCTACTATCTTCCCATATTTCTCACAAAAGATGTCGTACATTTCTTGTACAGCGTTGTGGTAAAATAAGGTTCTCCAGTCAATAATTGCAAAAAGCTCATTCATGTTGATGTAGTATCCTTTCGGATAGTTTCTCCTCGTGTCCTTAGTGCCTCTACTCTCAGGCAGAACATCTTCAATTATATACTCCATACTCCATTAACAACACACAGTGGTCACTCTTTCCAATTGGTGGTTCATACTAAATTTTTTCAATATCCAACACGTTTTATATATATATATATATAATATATATATATATATATATATATATATATATATATATATATATATATATATATATATATATATCTATAGATATATATATATATATATATATATATATATATATATATATATATATATATATATATATATATATATATATATATATATATATATATATATATATATATATATATATATATATATATATATATATATATATATATATATATATATATATATATATAACGAATGTTACACATTAAGGGTTTTACTCTCTATCCATTACACAATAATTCAATCATGCATGATATCATCTTATATGTATTATTGTAAAAAAAAATTGATATAAGTATATAGCTGAAATGGCAATTGAAATAAGGTTCATATTAAATTGATAGCTATTTTTTATACATCTTATCCAGCCAGCAAGCCCTCATCGGCAACTTAAGTTTAATGATAATTACATAGTTCTGAATCCATAATTTAATTGTAAATCAATGTGTCTGTTATTTCTGGAACTTCAAGTACAGACCGTGTATTCTTAAATTATCTTCAAATAGACAGCATGAACCATTTTTTTTTTTATCAGATGGCATCTATCTGGTAGTGCTAAGTTTATAAAAGAATATCTGTCATGTTTGCCAATACTAAAGTGATAATCTTTTTTCTTTTGCAGGCTGTGGCGATAAAATGTCATCATCAGCATTGAATACAGGGATGCTGGAGGCATTAGTTGTGTCTCTAAGTATCACATCACAGAATCAAAGAGACTCTAACTCCCAGCCAAACTCACCTAGCAGTGCTGGGGGGGAACCTCCTCCCAGTCATCATAACTATATTCATGCTCGCTTCCAGGGTGTAGCCTCCCATTTCACTGGGCATGTAGACTCCCATAAGATCTCAACGTCTGGTGGTGGTGCTTCAACTGGAGACGACGAGGGAAATCTCAACGACCAACTAGGTACTTACTATAATTCTGTAATCGAGGATCAAAATCACTCTGACTCAACAAAGAAGAGACAGAAGCAGAGTTAGCCTTTTCGTCTTTCTACCCCACAAGGTGAATCTGGTGAGGCGTCAGGAGCAGGGACATGTAAGTCAGAGAAAGTCCAATTTGATTCTGAGATGTCTAATCCTTCATTTGAAGAAGAAAATATTAATTGTCCACATTGTATTTTTTAAGTTCCAACAGAGGATAGTCTTAGGAGACATATTATTGAAGAACACATAGGACGTTTATTAAATGATGAGGGGTCACAGCAGCAGCAGCAGCACATGAAACAAGAACTGGAGACAGGTGAACAGAGAATGCAAAAGAGTGAAGGAACTCCACTTGATTTATCAAGTCTTAAATGGGAAGATTGTACTTCCCCTAGACATCTTCATGAAGAACAAAGAAGTCCACCAACCTCTGTTCCAACGCCACCATCATTTCATGATGGTAAATTTTAGTTACCCAGTCTATTACCTTTAGGTACTCCTCCATTCTTACTTCCTTTTTATTCAACAAGAAACAGAGAGGTATCCAAATACAACCCATCCTCAGCAAATTTCATCCCCTTCCTCATTAAGTGGTCAACAAAATAGAATTTTTAATCAAGAAGCTTACTGCGAGCTTTGTCACAAGGAATTTTGCAATAAATACTTCCTGAAGACTCACAAAGCTATCAAACATGGTATATACTCTCCGGAAGTCTGCAGTTCTCCTACTGGAATTCCATCCGGTCATTCCATTAGGACCGATAGTTCAGCTTGCATCTCCACTCGCTCCAAATATGACTACAGGAGGTTTAGTAGGCTCTCCGTATGAAGGAGCTTTTATAACAGCAAACAAGAATACTTTGCTCTAAGGCCTCTGTTATGAACACAGTTAGGAACTAGCAAACTAATTCCATTAAGCAGCAAAGACTCAAGTACTGGCAGCAGTAAATCTGGAGGTGTGATTAATCTGTGAGCTCTGTCAAAAAGAATTCTTCAATAAATACTTTCTGGAATGTCACAAGGCAAAGATTCACGGAATAAGTATAGATGTATTAATAAAACCCAAATATCATTGACACATGCCACCTAGAGTGGCACCAGACTGCCCCGAGGGGTGATGTGATGCCTGCAGAAGAGATATTAGCGGCCACACTGCCCTTAACGCTCACAAACTGCAAGCACATGGTCCTCACGTGGCTGCTCCTCTTCCATCACCAGATAATACTTCTCCCCAGTTCCTGAAAAATGCAAGGACACCTACACCAAAAGATAACCGGAAAGATGTTCCAGAGCCTAGTGACCTAAGAGACTACTTTAGTCCTTGGGATACAATGCAGGATTCAAGGGAAATAAGCAAAGAATCGTGGGAAGTTGGTTAGGATATGTTGAATCATCAAGAGATGCAAGTGAATCAAAAGATGTTCCCATTCGGAGTCCATGGGACAGGCCATTAGGATCCCCATAGGATATAAAACTACCAAGAATTGATCACAATAGAGATTCAAGAAAAGGAAGCACATTAGAATCAATGCACAATCCAGATCTTTGAAGAAATGAACTTTGGAATAACCAAGAACATCAAGAAAGAGAATATGTTAGGATACTTGAGAGGGGGAGAGACTACATTCTGATGGGCGTTTAGTTGAAGGAGTAACTTTTCGCTTGATACTCATGATATACAAACAATAAGAGAACAGCAACATCGAGAACTTCAAATTCAATATAGGACCTTGGAACAGCATTTTCATGACAGACAACAAGAAATTTTAAAGCACGATAGAGAACAAGAACTACAGGTACGGGAAAGGGATCAGGAAAGAAAAGCTCAACAGAGGTAACAAATACATTAGCAGTGGAAAAGGGTAAGAGAAAGAGAGCTAGAGATATACAGAGAACGCCACAATGAAAGGCAAAGTTACGGAAATGAACAAAGCGATAAAATTCTTTTAGAACAAAAAGAAGTCATGCAGCGGCAAACTCAATTTAAACACATTTATCAACTTGATGTTAAGCAAGAATATCAGAATGATGACACTAAGGTACAAAATAATAAAAATTAAGAGAATGTCGAAGAGAGGACCAGCAAAGTGCGCATACAAATCGAAAAAGATAGTCGAGAAGAAAGCCATATGAACTTTTCTTAGAGAGATTCAAGCAAAGATGAAAAAATAATCAGTCATGCAGGCATATAAAAAATTCGAGATAGGGATTCAGAAAGCGTAGAGACAATTAATAATTCATGAGGGCAGCACTGATAAGCACAAAAATAACAGATCTGAAGGCCGTGAAATAAGACATGTAAGTCGAGAAGAAGGTGACCCATGCAGGGAGAGACATTGTACCCCAGGCAGCGGTTGTGAAGATGATAATTCAAGAGATACCGGCCTTATTGCAAGAGTTGGCCAGCCAGCAATGGTTCAAGCACCACCTGGTACTAAATTTACTCCTGAGCAATTAAGACAGTTAGGTGTTATAAACCCTGATATTTTTTGTGAGCTATGCTGCAAAGAATTTTGCAACAAATATTTTCTTCAAACACAGAATTAAAAAGCATGGCATTTACACTCCAGAATTTTCTAATAGATCTAAAATCCACGGCAAAGATCATTCACCACTTAATATAGCTCGACTTTTCGAAAGACAGTCTCTAGATTTGCGATCTGGACTTCCAGACGTTGATGGTGATTTAGAATGTGAAATTTGCCATCGCCCTTTTCCAAGTCCTTACCTTCTGCAAATGCACAAGTATTATATTCATGGGCCATGACAGGAAGTAGTTCATCAGTAACAGTTGGCATTTCATCCTCAACCCTGACCACATGAGCAGTTACGCCAGCTAGCACTACATATTCAACAACAAGCTAAAGAACAACAACAACAACATCATCATCAGCAGCAAAGAAGAATACAAGAGTAGCAGAGACGTTTC
>JAXCGZ010015099.1:307500-325000 GCA_037179515.1 Halocaridina rubra
ATGAATTCAGATAAAAGATACAAATCATCAGGTTACTGCTGATTTCATTTCAAAAATAATAATTAGCAACAGTCCATTGAGAGATAGCAACAACATCAGTCAATATAATAACATTACTAGCTAATCATGACCAAAATAAGAATAATAAACAATAAAAAATAAATATACTAAATCAGAAATATCAATATATATACAATGGAGACTGGCATTCGGAAGTAAGAACTGAGTTCTACACTTATACTTCATAGTAATGCTCATTCAAACACAGTCTCTTTTACTATTCAAATTCCTGCCGTCATAATCTATGTATATATATAGAGCATAAGTGGCAACTTGCTGGCTCCACAATTTGTCAATGGGAGTTCTATTTATTCTCTAAACAGTTGCGACATGTGGCCAAAATATTTATGCAAATGGCGGTGCTACCGATGTCTTATCAGTATTCATGCAATAGCAGCATGCAACAATCTATCGACTGCAATAAAATGTAAGCACAATTATCGCCTAGCTTCGCTGGAAAAAAAAACAAAAAGAAAAATCAAGGACGCAACGTTCTGTTAGCAGCAGGAGAGGCCTCTGTCAGTTTCAGAGTCGAGTGAAAGGTAGGAGAGAGAGAGAGAGAGAGAGAGAGAGAGAGAGAGAGAGAGAGAGAGAGAGAGAGAGAGAGAGACTGGGCGACCTTGAAATACGTTGCGGTTTCCACCCATGTTTCAGCTGAGACGGGCCTTCGTCCTTCAACTTGTAGTGAAAATAAAAAATCGTCGCAGAGTATTTCTAAAAATAACATAATAAACAAATGAAAGTGACCAAACGTAAGCAATGACTATCAATAGAGTTTTACGTTTATTGTCAGAGGGCTATTCTCATTCCTGATTAACAAAAAACAAAAGCAAAAAGAACTTAGTGTACAACTGCAGAACTGTCGAAGCATAAATCCATTCCTTTCTGTTTAATCTTGATAAGGACTTTACTGTAACGGCATACACATCCTCGTCTATAATGACAATTCTTTTCTTGCTATAAATCAGAGGGTTGAGTCGAAGGACACACACTCTGATGAAATTAAAGCAAAAGATTAAAATCATATGTGACAATATCTTTACTACGATCAACAAAAGCACAAATATCTTTTTTCTTAACAGACGTCTTATAATGACTTAAATATCATTGGTTTTAAATTTAGAACTCAGCAGATAATCTCTAATAATCTCAATTATCTTTAATTGGCTCAATTGTAATCTAAAATTCATGAAAATGATAGGGGTTAACCATAGTTATCTCTAGATAATCTTTTCAGAACTCTTTAAGTAAGATTTTAAAGATTTCTTCAATACAAAAAGAACTATAACAAAAACGGGTATCTACGAATATAAAAAGTCTATCTCTGTGCATGCAATAATAAAAACAAAAAGTATATTTCATTAGCAACAGTAAAGAATACATTTTGCTTCAGTTTCAAAATCTCGTAAGGAGTTGTACATGAACAATTCAAACAGAAAATATATATATTCTTTTACTATCTCGAATTTAACTTATTTAAATTACTAAACAACAGAGTTTCCTCCAGAACGGGCGTTTGCGGATATGGGTGCTGTTTTCTCCCCCGTTCTTTCGTCTTCCGGGACAACTTCCATTCTTTCAAATACGGGAAATGGCTGTGTAACATTTTTGTTGTCATTTCTTGTCAGCTCCCATTCTTTCTTTATGACCAAGCTGGAATGAAAATGGCAAATTTTATCACTGCATAAATCTCTAAGGGTTATATTGTCATGCGCTACCTCTAATACCCGATATGGACCTAGATACAAGGGGGACATTTTATGCTGGCGGTTAACGTTTTTCACGTAGACTCGGTCGCCTACTTTTACTTCATGCTTCTTCGTGCTATGCCTGAGATCATACGCTTTTGCATCTCTCTCTTTCTGTTTATCCAGGATGGCCGCCGTGAGTTCGTAGGTCTTTCTGGCGGTATTTATCACGTACATGCGAAGACTCTCAATATCATACACAGGCAAGAGTTTTTGCGGGGCGAAGGTGTCCCAGGGTAATTTGGGATCTTCCCCAAACACTAAAAAATAGGGGGAGTCCCCGATGGATTTATGGTATGCAAAATTCAGGGCCTGCTCCGCTTGTTTCAGGTGCAGGTTCCATCCTTGGGGATCAGAGGCAGCAAGTTGGCGTAATAGTGTAATGATGGAGGCATTTCGCCGCTCTACTAACCCATTAGCTTGCGGCCGATACGCTTGGACTGCGGCATGGCGAACTCGTGCCAACTCGCATAACCCCTTGAAAACTTCGTTCATAAATTCGCGTCCATTATCAGTTACGACCTCTCGAGGGAATCCAAATACTAATGTGAACTGGTACAGGGCAACGGCGACCGAAGCCGCGGTCTTATCCTTCATCGCATACGTGAAGGTATATCTTGTGCATTCGTCTGTGAGTACGAATATGTATAAGTAGCCATCATATGATCGGGGTAAGGGGCCTATCAAATCGCAATGGGCTCTCTCCCATTTAAAACTGCATCGCGGCCAAATCCGGGCAGGGGGAACTGTATTTGGCTGTCTTTTAAAGCAATTGCACACGTGGCATTTCTTTACGTACTCTACGACGTCCTTATACATCCCTTTCCAATAAAATTGGGTACTTAGCAACCGATACGTTTTCTCAATTCCCATATGGCCGGCGGCGGGACTCGTGTGACACAGAAAGAGGGCGTGATGGTGGAATTCCTCGGGGAGTACTGCCGCGTATCCCCCCTCTTCGTCTTTTCTCTTAAACATCTTATACAAGATTCCACCTTCGGTTACGAATAACTTCATTTGGCGTCTAATTTTAACAGGGACTTCGCCATTTATTCCTTGTAGGAGTTTCTTTACCTCTCCCCACAATGCGTCCTCGTCCTGCTTCCTTACGAGCTCCTCTCGATTCCACCCACAAAAACCCTCCTCTCCCTCATTCACACTCGCTCGCTCATTCTCATGCTCAGTCTCGCAACTTTCACTCGGTCCTCGCTCACTTCCACTCCCTCCATTCACGCTTTTAGGTACCTTATGCGGATGTTTTTTGCCACTACTCTGAAGGAGTTTGTGTGCGGAATCGGGATCGGCTCCCGCAGTTGCAGGACGGTCCGTGTCCACAGTCCGATGGCCCGCGTTCCTCATTGAACGGGTAATGGCCAGGGCGGGGGCTTCCCGCACTCCCCTGCTCAGGGCATCTGCTACTTTGTTACTTTTTCCGGGTACATACTCAAACCCCTGTATATTAAACTGCATAAGTCTTAACAGCCATCGGGAAAGCCTTTGGTTATTCAGTGGGTTTGCATACACGTACTTCAACGGCAAATGATCGCTACGAATTATTACTGGATATCCAAGTAGGAAATATTTATGCTTTTCTAGTACGAACACGATAGCGAGTGCTTCTCGTTCGATGGTAGAATACCGCCGCTCAGTGTCGGTGAGCGCCCAGGAAGCGAAACTAATGGGGCGGTCTCTCTTCTCGTCATCGTCCTGCGATATTACTCCGCCGATCGCAACGTCGGAAGCGTCGCACGTGACGTAGAACGCCCGATCAAATTTAGGGTAAGCGAGTACTTGAGTGGACATTAGGGCTTTCTTTAAAGCTACGAATGCGGTCTCGTGCTCGGACGTCCAGCAAATCTGGTGAGCATTTCGGAGCCTGTCTAAGGGACGGGAAATGTCCGCATACTTCTCAATGAATTTACGGTAGTACGAGCAAAGTCCGAGAAATGATCTAACATCTTTACACGTTTTTGGCCGTGCGAACTTTTCAATGGCCCTTACTTTATCGTGTAATACTGCCAGACCCGCGGGTGACAATTTGTGCCCGAGAAATTCTACTTCGGCCTTGAAAAACTGGCACTTAGATAATTTCACGCGCAGGTTATTCTGTCTTAAGGCTTCTAAAACTGAAATGAGGTTCCGGGCGTGTTCTTCAAAGGTTTGTCCGATTATGACTAAATCATCTAAATACACTAACACGGCGTTACCGATGAGGCCTAGGAGAACGGTTGTCATGAGTCTGCTGAAATGACTGGGGGCGTTTTTTAACCCAAAAGGCAAACGATTATACTCGTAAAGTTTATTATTTACTGAAAAAGCGGTCTTCGCTTTACTCTTCTCTTTCAAGACTACCTGGTGGTAACACGCCAGGAGGTCGAGAGTGGTAAAATACTTAGCGCCGCTAACGTGACACAATACATCTTCAATTATGGGGAGGGGGAATTTATCGCCTTCGGTGAGCAAATTCAGTTTGCGGAAATCCACGCACAATCGAAGATCTCCGTCTTTCTTCTTAACTACCACTATGGGACTGTGCCAAGGGCTTTTAGACAAGCTAATGACGCCCTTTTTCTCTAAATCAGACACCATTTCCTCTAACCTTTTTTCGTATACAAACGGAGTGCGATAGGGTTTGACAAAGGTGGGGGGGTGACTTCCTGTGTTAATATCAAAAGGCATGAGAGTGCATTCTCCAAGGGGGTCGTTATCTAACGCAAAAACATCATAATATTTAGCGACCAGTTCAGTCATAAAAGTAGAATGTTTAGCAGCGCTCAGTCCTCTCGCTAACGTCTGCAAATTTATGATACGCTCGGGGTCTTCCGCGACCCTTGTGAAATTTACGCTGTAACACTCGCACACTTCCTCGAATTCGGCGACTTTCGTGTTTCTAGGAATAACTAGCGGGATCGGCGACATGTTTGCGCACATTACAGTTAATTTCCGCGATCCCTCAGGGACCATTAGCAGTTTATTAGGAAAAAAATCCGCGTACTCTCCGACAAATTCTGCACATAAGGCTCGAGCGTTCGGGATTACTCGCGAGGTAATAACTTCTAAAACGCATGCAGTACCGCTCTCAATAATTTCTTCCCGAAGCGTCACGATGTAGTCATCGTTTTTCTCTTTCAACACGCATGCAGACACTGACGCGCGCGCGGAACGTGCAACTATTTCGCTCTCATTTACCGTTACGGTAGTTTTACCGCGTGCATTAACAATACTGACTCCCATTTTTACCATGTCCTCGAAGCCAATTATTACTTTTGCCTGTTCGACACTTAGCCTAGGTACAACAAAAAAAGCACATTTAAATCTTGTGGGGCACCCTTCAAATGCAATCACGGGTTTCACCACTTCTTTAACTCTAACAAAGTTCGGGGTATTATCGCCCAAAGTGGTAATAACTACTGGCGTATCTAATTTAGTGAGGGGGTCTGCAACAATACTACGGTCAATTAATGATACGGCTGAGCCCGTATCTAACAAAGCAACTTGGCGGATTCCACCGACCGCAATTTCTATTAGCAAGATCCCGTTACTCATTAGATAGAAACTACAAGTACTTATCTGCGCTGAGGAGGTGGTCTTGTGATGTCCACAACTTCTCGTTCGGGAGGAGCGATAGCTCCTCGACCGGAGGTGTTCGGACCGTTCGCTGGGGGTTCCCGTCGGGGCGTCGGCGTTTTTTTTGTTTCCAGAACGCCTGTTGCCCGACTCCGCGAGTTATCCTCGGCGAGGGGCATCTTCTAACCCGATGTCCGGCCCCCAGACAGTTGTAGCAGACTACGTCCGGTGGGGCCGTTGTCACGCACCAATCCTGGGAGTGACCTGTGCCGCCACACCTTGCGCACCATCTTGCCTGCGCGTCTCGGAACCTCGGTCCTCGATCGTTCGTCATGGCTGCGACGGGGCCCGCGGTCAGTCGCATGAGTCTTTCTCTATCAACTTCCTCCTCCGAAAGCCCATGACCAGGGTGGCTCTCGAACCAATTCAGCAGTAGACGCACGAGCTCGGGGACCGGGGTGTTGGATTTCAACAGAAAGTGGCATTTCTCTGGAACAGTTTTCCGTAAGGCGCTCCGCACAATACTTTGTCGCATGTACGGGTTATCGACAATTTCACTCACTGAACCCGTTAATGTTTCAATCCTTGTCGCGTACCAACTCAACTGCTCTCCCCGCCTTCGGGGACTGTTTTGGATCTCAGCTATGAGCGTGTCTTCGCTCTGTCGCACTGTGAACATTTTTAGGAACCGATCCTTAAAAATTTCCCACTGTTTTATTTCCGACCATTCGTCTCTACCAAGGGTCTCGGCCGCGAATCCGGTGCACCTTTGTACTACTTCGTTAATCCGGTACTCGTCGGTCCACTCGGCACTTCTCATCCGCCAACCTAAGTGTGTCAAAAAATCAGCTGCGGGAAATATAGATGGATACTCGAGGCCTTTCACGTTTGCGCCGTCAAAGCGTAAAGGTGAATCTTTGACTCGTGGCGCCTTTACCACCAGGGCACAGATAGGGGGCATGGCCTGCTGCGTTCCCTGTGTCACCACGGGGTTCGGAGCGGCAGGCTGTTCGTCGATGTTTGAGGCGTCGGTTTCGCTGTCGGGGTTGTCGACGTCGACCGGGTTCCTTCTCGACGGAGCGGCGTCGGCGCGTGCTTGTAGGCGCCGCACTTGCTCCTCCAATTCGAGGATTTTCCGGTCTTTCTCGTCGTCGCCCATTTCCAAATTTGGGAGATATTGGTCTTGTGCGTTTGCCATTCTTGTTTTCTCTGCACGGGTCTGCACTGGCATTCACCTGTCTCTTCGTATGTTTTTTTTTTTTTTCTAGTCGTGAAGATCCGTACTGCGCTGCCACCACTGACGTAATGCTTTTCTTTGCTACGTGTTAATTATTAGTACCAGACGGGTACAAGGTAAGAATGGACAAGCAGTAATTCCTTTATCTTATATTTATTCTAGAGTACAACACATCTTCGACGCCTCAATGCCCCCACCCTATGATTAACTCAATCTCTGATCTATTCGTGCCCCTGGCAAAGTTCTAACTAACTCTGTCTGCCTTGGGTGGTTCTTGAAATACCCCGAGGGCAAGGCGTGGCTTGACATCCAACTCGGCAAATCAACTCCAGGTTCGAAGTGGATTCCCGCCTATTTTGGGGAGGAGCTATTCCAACGAGCCTATTGCAAAGGAGTGGGTGGTAATGGCCTATTGCCATTGGGTATCTCCCCCGGGCATGTACTTCACATTTAGGACAAGTGTTTCTGTGTGGTATGGGGAATAAAGGACTGGTTTATATCTCTCACCCTCTTGAGATATTTGATACGCCAGATGCCGAGTCCCATGGGACCAGCTATATATCTTCGTGACCCTTCTTAACCATAGGCCTCATCCTATTACACACTGGAGAGAGTGTTCAATGTTTCTTTTGACACCTAGCCAAAAGTCCTACGACAGGTTAAGGGCAAGACAGAAATAAGGGAATGATGCACAATAGGAAAAGGATAAGGTGAAAGAATAGTCGAAGTCTTGTGAACATAGAAATATGGCAAGATTAGGCCCTGAGATGACAATAGATCCGTTTCTTGAAGGAAGATAGGTCGTAAGACTTAGGAAAGACAGAAGAAGGAAGAGAGTTGCAGAGTCTGAAGGTGGATGGGAAGACGCAGTCGTTGCACTGACATATCCGCGAGCTACCACTCTCCAATGAGACAAGTACCTCACAAGTACCTGTGAGACAAGGCCGCTTGGCGAGTGCTACGCGGCCTCGGCGTTGGTGGAGGGATTCAACTCGCCAACTTATCACAATAGCGATGAAAATAAAGAGATGATACCTTACGGCAAATAGAAAGCGATTCAGATTAAAAGTAAAAGAAGGGCCACTGATGAGAGACTGCCTTAGATTCAACCCTATCAGATAGAAAATGATGAGAAGATTCACCCCACATGTGAGAGCAGTATTCTAAGCAGAGACGGATAAGACCTTTGTAATGGCGAAAACGAAACAGAACCTCCAATATATTAGATGCAAATTTAGTTGTCTTTTATTTATGTATTTCTATGCATTTTTCATGCACCTATTCTTGGTGCTTGCTCAGCAAAAGACATCGAGAACAAGATAACTATTATTATCTCAAAATTGTGTTTACTAATGGTGTTCGTTTTTTATCGGATGCTCCTTATCTCTAAATAATAATAATAATAATAATAATAATAATAATAATAATAATAATAATAATAATAATAATAATAATAATAATAATAATAATATATAATAATAATAATAATAATAATAATAATAATAATAATAATAATAATAATAATAATAATAATAATAATAATAATAATTATTATTATTATTAATGTAGTAGGTTGACCCATGGCACACCAGCCCGTTGTGATACTACAGCTGAAGGTCCTATGGACTTGAATAGATCTTTCCAGGACAGTTCGCTGTTAAGTCTTCCTTGAGTTATGGTTCTTATTCTATCCCTACATCTACACCGAATATTCTCGGATATTCGTTCCACCTCTCTTATTATCCCCTCACATGTGGCAAGTCACGACACTCTCCATCTCTATTTCTATTTACTTTGATTTCTTCGTGCCCAGGCCCAATGAGGGCAGGTTTATTCTTATTTTTTTTTTTTTGCTCTCAGCAGTGATGGTAATGCATGAGAATATGCAGTAGTAGTAGTAGTAGTAGTAGTAGTAGTAGTAGTAGTAGTAGTAGTAGTAGTAGTAAGAAGAAGAAGAAGAAGAAGAAGAAGAAGAAGAAGAAGAAGAAGAAGAAGAGATTGCTTGTAGGAGCTCTAAACCTGTTCTTCTGTTTGTTGATTAGTTCCTGACCTAGGGGTATTGTACACTGGTTGTGGATTCTTATATACTCTCATAAAAATAAAAGAAATAAATAAAGAAATTAAGATTAATAAATAAATATATTAACTAACAAATAAACAAATTTGGTTCACGATTTTTAAGTTCTAAATAGAATATAAGTATAGAGTACGACTACTACTGCCCCCACCACTACTACTACTACTACTACTACTACTACTACTACTACTACTACTACTACTACTACTACTACTACTACTACTACTACTACTACTACTACTACTACTACTACTACTACTACTACTATTACTACTACTACTACTACTACTACTACTACTACTACTACTACTACTACTACTACTACTACTACTACTACTACTACTACTACTACTACTACTACTACTACTACAAAACAGCACAAGATGGAAGGAAAAAACTGAGAGGAAAGTTATACAATGACTGAATATATCTCTATATTAAAGGCCCTTATACAAGTAAGAATTGCTTTGAGGGTTTGTGATATTTATACATGATGTATCTTGTATTGTATATATTATAAGATTACCCACAGTATTGTTTGTAGTAATAAAGGCATTAATTCCATTTTCGTTTACTACTACTACTACTACTACTACTACTACTACTACTACTACTACTACTACTACTACTACTACTACTACTACTGCTAATAATAATAATAATAATAATAATAATAATAATAATAATAATAATAATAATAATAATAATAATAATAATAATAATAATAATAATAATAATAATAATAATAATAATAATAATAATAATAATAATAATAATAATAATAATAATAATAATAATAATAATAATAATAATAATAATAATAATAATAATAATAATGTGTCCCAAGTTTTACAGAGCTTTTATTGTTTATATTGAAGCGCACAACCATTCAAATCTTCGCGTGGAAAATACAGTACCTCAGTGGTATAGTGCGGGTACAGTCCAGGTATATCATCATAGTATTATGTTACACGTATAATCAATGAATCACCGTTTAATTTCCCTCGCCTTCTCATCGTCTACATACATACATACATACATACATACATACATACATACATACATACATACATACATACATACATACATACATACATACATACATACAAAGATGGTGCAAAGATTGTGAAGAAAGGAGGAAACGAGAACAATGGTAGAGAACTTTAGGAAGATCTAAATAGTCTGCATGAGTGATCAGAAAAGAGGCTAATGAAATTCAATACTTCAAAATGTAAGGTAATGAGAATGGGTACAAGTGCAAGAAGGCCCAAACTTGACTACTCGGTGGCTGGAGTACAACTTCAAGAAACAATATGAGAGAGATCTAGGAGTAAACATACTGGCAGATTTGTCTCCAGAAATACATATAAATGGCATAGTAAGGGCAGCATATGCCTTCTTATCAAATGTAAGGGTAGCCTTCAGGCACATGGACAAGGAAATGTTCAGAAATATTTATGTAACCTATGTTAGGCCAAAACTTGAATATGCAGCCCCCTTTTGGAATCCGCACTTGAAAAAGCACATAGCTAAGCTTGAAAAAGTTCAAAGACATGCCACGAAACTGTTGCCAGAAATACGCAATCTCAGTTATGATGAGAGGCTGAGGGAATTAGACTTACCATCACTCGAAGCTAGAAGATTGATGGGGGATATGGTGACAGTCTTTAAATTCCTTCATGGTTATGATAGAGTGGATATTTTGATATGGCTGGCTCTAGAACTAGAGGTCATATTTTGAAGCTTCGTAAGAAACAATATGCAGGATGTAAGGAAGTACTTTTTCAGTGTAAGAGTAGTTGATAATTGGAATTCGCTAAGCGAGGAGGTAGTTAATGCTATCTCAATCCATAGTTTTAAGGACAGGTATGATAAGTATCACTAAGTAGAAAAAAGAAGCGATCAGGAGACGGGAAGATACGAGCTTTGGGCTCTTTCCCTTAAACACAATTAGGTAATCACATACTTACATACATACATACATACATACATATTTACGGACAAATATGATAAGTATAACGGAGTATAAAATGGGAACCGAGAAAGAGACGGCTCTTTCCCATAAGCACAATTAGGTAATTACAAATAGGTGATTACATACATGAATGTCAACTAATCTTTTTATACCAAGTGCAGTATGATACCTGAATTATATAAATAATAATAATAATAATAATAATAATAATAATAATAATAATAATAATAATAATAATAATAATAATAATAATAATAATAATAATAATAATAATGCTGTACTTCATCGGTATATCTTTTTTCTTTTCTTTTAACCCTGATCTCTATATTTTTCTCGAGAGCCAAATAGTCTTCGTTTTCCGATAAGACAAAAGTGCCTGATAAAGCCTTTAGAAGTCTTACCAGTAACTGATATGATAAGTCATCTCATTTACAGATGCCATGGCCCCAAATCATTTGGAGCAGACAGGACATCAATAAGGTCTGGCGTCACACTAATATTCTCTTGAAATAACCATTTTTTTTTTTTTTTTTTTTTTTTTTTTTTTTTTTTTTTTTTTTTTTTACAAAAAGATGTGTGGGTTTTATTCAATGAGGAGCTGATCATCCTCTTACTCCTAGGGTTCATTTTTTCTTATTCTCGAAATCTTGTTTTTTTCTGTCTCCTGGTTTTGGGACAAAAATAATACCTCCCTGTTCCCCTGCCTGTCGTAGGAGTCCACTATTTGGGGCTGAGTGAGAAGACTCAGAGCTCCCTCCTTCGCAAAGAGTGAAGACACACGAGGGAATTCTGGTAAAAAATTTATTCAAAAACTTATAAATTGTTATGTGTGGTTGTGGAACGAGTACAAGGGAGGAGTCTAGTAGCATATTTGAAAGATGAGAGATGAGTGTGTTGGAACTAGATGAAACAAGGTTAATAGAGAAAAGTGAGTGGGTCTTCTGGTGACCGGGTGTATGGTTTGAATCGACCACCCCGTAAAAAGGGGGATTATTGCCCTTGAGTAACGATATATAAAACAAAAGATCTACGAGACAGACATATTTGTCCTTGCCCAAGCAAAATCTTAATGTTTCCATCTTTCCTCACACCTAATAGGGTATTCGAAGAGAATGGTGAGATGGCAACGGTTACCACAAGGATACCGTTATCACATTGCCCTTTTAATTCCCAGTTATTATTATTATTATTATGATTATTATTATTATTATTATTATTATTATTATTATTATTATTATTATTATTATTATTATTATTATTATTATTATTATTATTATTATCATTATTATTATTATTATTATTATTATTATTATCATTATTATTATTATTATTATTATTATTATTATTATTATTATGGTATTTAGTAGTCGTGCCTCTGGTATACCACTGTCGTATTTTGTAGTCGTACTCCACTGTCGTGTTAAGAGTTGTACGCATGCTGCCCTCACTGTTGTGTAGATATTATTATATTATTCTACACTCCAGGCCAGGGCTCAATCGTGCAAGGTGATAATAGATACGCGAAGATGCTTAACACTTAATTTATTTAGAAGCTACATAGTTCCTCCTGGTCTCAATACCCCTGGTCCCCTTAATGTAATGTTCTCTATATGGGCGCCAACAATACTCTGCCTCCCTTACTTACTTAGGATGGGATAGGATAGGAGGGGGAAAAGGAGAGGGGATTAAGGATATAAGGGAATTGGAAGGAAAAGCACGAAAATTAAATAAAATAAGAGACAAAAACGAGAGGAGCAAACCCTCGCAAGCTGTTTGATCCTTTTTGATACCTCGGGTCAGGCACTTGGTCATGCCTCCACCAATAGGTTTTCAATAGAAGGGGAACACCACATAACCTATGGTGTGAGACAGCTAAACAATGCAAGTTTCCCCGCCAATTTTTGAGCTTTGTTTCTATGACAGAGAAAGCCATGTGAGACTTCTAGCCTGCATATGGGACATCCGTGCGAAAGGCTATATGTCACTCCCCACGGCCCATTCCAGAAATACGTTATTTCTGGTGAAGCATTAACTTTCAACAAATAGAATGGTTATCATCTGCTGAGATAGCAGAGTTCATGTAAAGTAACATAATATTAAGTCAAGCACATGTAAAAGCACTGTGAATCACAAAAGTTTATATTATTAATATTAGAAATTGCTAACACATATAATTCTAAACCATAAACAGAACATAATTACCTAGGTGCATTTCTTTTTGTATTACATATAATATTTTTCTATGCTCCTTAATACATACTAAAATTACCTGAAAATTATTTAATTGTCAAGGGTACACTCAATATATAGAACATGTGATTTCCAAAAAAAAGACAAACAAAAGAAAAATATATTCTCACAAAAACCATTCTAATTAAAGAATTTCAATTAGCAAATCAAAAACTGTCTAATTAAGTATTCACAACTACATTATGTAGCTATTAATGAGTAACAAAATTACTATTAGTTTATTACAGTAAAGAGAATATAAACATTTTCGTCTAAAAGATAACTATTCAATAATACTCATTAACAGCAAAAATATTAATAAATACATAAATAAAAATGCTTATAGTACCCAGTTAAAATAAGAATTACTGTTTGTAAGTGGCAATTATTTAAAAATACTCATCAACGAAATAAAAATTATTATAGTACCAAATCAAAACATAAACACTGTAAATGACAATTATCTGATAATGCTCAAAAATGAGACAATTACACTTACTATGTTAAAACTAGGGTAACTATATTTTATCTATATACTACTTCTAAGGGAGGCATTGAGGCTTTCTTAACTTAAATCTTATGATCTAAAAAAAACCCCTCAGGCTCGGTATGCTGGAAAAAAAATATTATACTGTGCATGGTTTCACTGTGGGCAATTTTCAGTTTTCCGTGTTATGTTCTATTCCATGGGAAATGTCTCTCTCTCTCACTTTATTTTCTTTTATTGGGAATTTTCCATATCCTTTTTATTTTCATCTCAATTTTTTCACTTCTTTTGCATTCCCCTTCGTCCACATATGGAGTCCCACATTTTGGGTTATCTCTAGGTACTGGGCCGACCCCACTCCTTTTTTCGTCATCCTCTACGTCTACGCTATAAGATAGGTCTGGGTTGTAACGATGGATGGCCCTGGAATCCTGCATCTGGCGGCCACCAGACAACAGAAGAGCGCAGATATATCCATTTCGAGTGAATCTTCCACCCCCGATGACTCGACTGTTGAGGCGGTCATATTACCTATCCCTCGGATAGGTAATATGGACATTCATTCATAATCCCCAGCCTCAGCATGTCCATCTCATTCGAATGGCGACAAATTGTGACACATGAACAGTGCTCATATATATATATATATATATATATATATATATATATATATATATATATATATATATATATATATATATATATATATATATATATATATATGTATATGTATATGCATATGTATATATATATATATATATATATATATATATATATATATATATATATATATATATATATATATATATATATATATATATATATATATATATATATATATATATATATATATATCTTCTTCTTCTTCTTCTCTCGCTTTTCCCATATTTCTCTCAAGTCGTCTCGTATACCATCATCCCATCTTCATTGTGGTCTCCCTCTTCCTCTCACTCCCTCCACCTCTAGCTCCATCATCCTTCTACCAATCCAATCTTTATCTCTCCTCATACAATGTCCATACCACTGAAGCCTTCTTTCTTGCATCTTCTTTCCCACTTGTGTCACCTTGGCTGTCCCTATAATTCTCTCGTTCCTGATCCTATCCCTCCTCGTCACACCCAACATCCATCTCACCATTCTCATTTCTGCCACTTCCATCTTTCTTTCTTGTGTTTTCTTAACAGGCCAAGTCTCCGAGCCATATATCATCACTGGCCTTACCACTGCATGATATATCATGCCTTTCACTCTTGCACTAACCTTTCTGTCACATATCAGTCGAGAGCACTTCCTCCAATTTTTCCATCCTGCTTGTATTCTCCCATTTATTTCTCTATCCAGTTCACCATCTTACGACAGGTTTGACCCCAAGTACCTGAAAGCCTCCACCTTCTTTAACCTCTTCTGTGCCAAGTGCAATTGACTGCAATCATCTTGTTCTCCCATCTGCACATATTCTGTTTTGTCCCGGATTATCTTTAGCCCTATAATTTCCAACTCATCCCTCCACTTGTTCAACTTCTCCTC
Organism: Halocaridina rubra; assembly: GCA_037179515.1. NCBI lineage: Eukaryota > Metazoa > Arthropoda > Malacostraca > Decapoda > Atyidae > Halocaridina > Halocaridina rubra. Next base: position 322,408 of record JAXCGZ010015099.1, read on the forward strand.
CACTTCCTCTCTGGTCTCCACCACCAAGACTATGTCGTCAGCAAATAACATAGTCTATGGGGCCTCCTCCAGTACGTCCCTCGCTATCACATCCATGACCAGGTTGAAAAGGTATGGATTCAATGCCGACCCCTGATGTAGTCCAGCTGTCACTGGGAGCTTGTCTGTCACCATGGCCGCTGTCCTCACTTGTGTGTATACATCTCTGTACATATACTGGCACACCCTCACGTACTTTTCTGGCACCCCCTTCTCCCGCGTGCACCTCCAAACTTCCTCCCTTGGTATTCGATCGTAAGCTTTTTCTAAGTCAATAAAAACCAGATGTAATCCCTTCCGTTTCTCTCTGTACTTCTCCATTAACTGTCTCAATGCAAAGATGGCATCCGTTGTACTCCTTCCTGGCATAAATCCAAACTGAGCTTTTGTTATTTCCGTACATTCTCTCAGTCTTTTGTCCATTACTCTCTCATATATCTTCATACTATGACTCATAAGCTTAATCCTTCTATACTTTTCACAGTTCTGGATGTCCCCCTTCTCTTAGTAAATTGGTACCAAGGTACTTTCTTTCCATACATTTGGTATTTTTTCACTATCAAATGCTTGGCAAATGATCTCGTACACGATCTCGACTCCCAGATTGCCCAGTGCTTTCCAAGCTTCAACAGGTATCTCATCTGGTCCACCTGCTTTCCTTTTTCTTCATTCTTCCAATTGTTTCCTTAACCTCTTGCACCTTAATATCTTCCACCTCCACCTCATTTGGCTGTCCACACTCTATAATTTGCCTTGGGTTTTCTTTATTTAGCAATGTCTCAAAATAGCTCTTCCATCTCTGTTTGATATCCTGCTCTTCACACAAAACTCTTCCATGTTCATTTTTAATTTGCTTTACATTTACCATGTCTTTAGTAGCTTTATTCCTCTGCTTTGCTATATTGAACACTTTCTTTTGTCCATGTTTAGTGTCCAGATCTTCATAAAAATATTGTAGACTCTCTGCTTTCACTACTGCTACTGCTCTAATAGCTTTCTTCTTAACCACTTTGTACTGTTCTTGATCTTCTGCATTTCCCATTGCATCGTGCTTTTCTTTGCCACCTTTTTAATGCGAATCTTAGCCTGTACCTCTAGTGTCCACCACCAGTATTCTTTATCTTGCAGTGTTTTCTTTCCTGATGTTTTCCCCATCTCTTGTTCTCCAGCCTCTCTCACAATTCTTCCAATGTAGTCCCAGCCTCTCTCTCTCACATATGTTGTCAATTTTTACTTACTGCCTCCCTAAAGGCTAATTTATTTTCCTCCTTTTTCTTCCACTATTTTGTTTTCACCATGTTTTGCACTCTTCTTATCCTTCTAACTAATATAAGGTCTGTTACCACCAGCCTACGCTGCGGCGCCACACTTTCTCCCTTGATTACTTTACAATTTATGACTTCATTTTTATCTTTCCTCCTACACAAGAACAGGTCAGTCTGTCTTTCTCTACTTCCACTTCAGTAGGTGAACATCTGTGCTTCTCTTTTCTTCAAGAAGATGTTAACAATAGCCAGGTCAAATGCCATTGCAAAATCAATTATCTGTTCTCCTTCTTCATTTCTTTCTCCCTCTCCCCATCCTCTATGCACTCTCTGAATGTTGGCATAGTCTTGTCCAATGTGGTCATTTAGATCACCTCCCGGCACCATCCTCTCATTTTCTGGCATTGCCTTTATCAAGCTGTCCATCTGTGTCCACCTCTCCTCCTTTTCCTCTGCTGGGCATCCTCTTTGTGGGGTGTAGGCTAATATAACACTGATTTTCATTTTGTGGTCTGCCACTTTTACTTAAATAATTCTGTCATTTAATCTTAAAACTTCTATAACACTTTCTTGCCATCTCCTGTTCAGTATCACTCCTACGCCATTCCTACCTCGTGCATCTGCTGCACTTTATATCAACTTATATTCTTTCCCAAGTGGCTTTGCCTTATTTCCTCTCCACCTCGTCTCTTGTATACAACAGATCTCTACCTTCCTTCTCTCCAGCATGTCTACCGATTCTCTTCCTCTCCCTATCATGCTTCCTACATTAATGTATCCAATCCTCAACTTCATTGTTTGAGCTTTCTTGTTTAGCCACGCCCATCCTGGATGCAGTAGTCATTTAATCTTAAAACTTCTATAGCACCTTCTTGCCATCTCCTGTTCAGTATCACTCCTACGCCATTCCTACCTCGTGCATCTGCTGCACTTTATATCAACTTATTTTCTTTCCCAAGTGGCTTTGCCTTATTTACTCTCCACCTCGTCTCTTGTATACAACAAATCTCTACCTTCCTTCTCTCCAGAATGTCTACCAATTCTCTTCCTCTCCCTATCATGCTTCCTACATTAATGGATCCAATCCTCAACTTCATTGTTTGGGCTTTCTTCTTTAGCCACGCCCATCCTGGACGCAGTAGCCCTCTCATATTTTCCACAGGCGTTGGGTGAAGCTCCTGCGCGTCGCTTTCAGGGTACACCCTGGCTTTACTCTCTCTAAAATTCTGGCTCTTTTCCAAAGTTTTGGCTTAGTGTTTTACTGATGGATGCCCTTCCTACCTCAAACC
>JAXCGZ010015099.1:327500-332500 GCA_037179515.1 Halocaridina rubra
ATATATATATATATATATATATTTATATATATTTTATGTATATATATATATATATATATATATATATATATATATATATATATATATATATATATATATATATATATATATATATATATATATATATATATATATATATATATATATATATATATATATATATATATATATATATATATATATATATATATATATATATATATATATATATATATATATATATATATATATGTATATATATTTAAATATATATATATATATATATATATATATATATATATATATATATATATATATATATATATATATATATATATATATATATATATATACATATATATATATATATATATATATATATATATATATATATATATATATATATATATATATATATATATATATATATATATATATATATATATATATATATATATATATATATATATATATATATATATATATATATATATATATATATATATATATATATATATATATATATATATATATATATATATATATATATATATATATATATATATATATATATATATATATATATATATATATATATATATATATATATATATATATATATATATATATATATATATATATATATATATATATATATATATATATATATATATATATATATATATATATATATATAACCCAGCCACCGGGGTGGCAAGCCAGCTCAATTCGGTGCCGGTCCCAAGCCCGGATAAATTTGGAGGGTTTGAGGTAGGAAGGGCATTCATCAGTAAAACACTAAGCCAAAACTATGGAAAAGAGCCAAAATTTTAGAGAGAGTAAGGCCAGGGTGTACCCTGAAAGCGATGCGCAGGAGTATCTCCCAACTCCTGTGGAAAATATGAGAGGGCTACTGCGTCCAGGATGGGCGTGGCTAAAGAAGAAAGCCCAAACAATGAAGTTGAGGATTGGATCCATTAATGTAGGAAGCATGATAGGGAGAGGAAGAGAACTGGTGGACATGCTGGAGAGAAGGAAGATAGAGATCTGCTGTATACAAGAGACGAGGTGGAGAGGAAATAAGGCAAAGCCACTTAGGAAAGAATATAAGTTGATATACAGTGCAGCAGATGCACGAGGTAGGAATGGCGTAGGAGTGATACTGAACAGGAGATGGCAAGAAAGTGCTATAGAATTTTAACATAGAATGACAGAATTATTAAAGTAAAAGTGGCAGACCACGGAATGACAATCAGTGTTATATCAGCCTACGTCCCACAAAGAGGATGCAGCAGAGGAAAAGGAGGAGTGGTGGAGATAGATGGACAGCTTGATAAAGGCAATGCCAAAAAATGAGAGGATGGTGCTGGGAGGTGATCTAAATGGCCACATTGGACAAGACAATGCAAACATTCAGAAAGTGCATGAATGGTTTCGTGTTTCAGGAGAGTATTTAGAAGATTCAGGGAGGGTGTTTTTTGTTTCAGGAGTTGTTCCAGTATCAGGACCAACTTGAGCCATTTCAGGAACTGTGTATGCTGAGACAACAATAGCCGCTGTACATGCAGTGTCCATGCAGTTGCGGCAGGAATTGGGTCGAAAGCCTTATTGGCTAACACAACTTCAAGATTTTCAAACGGTACCCAGTCACCTGTAGGTAAGAATGATGCCTCTAGCGGAAGTATGTGCCAATCCAGAGGTTCATCATTACTATTCCGATGATCTATTATTTCCGACTGTTCACCGCCAGGAGAGTGAAAACCGTCAGAGTTGCTAACACGTGAAATTGGTATAACAGAATGTTGAAGAAAACGGAAAATGTTCACTTGACATGCGACAAACTTGTTGTCGTTGTTGAAATTCATGTTGTGCTTGATCACTTTTGGTAACTGTCTGTGCATTGCAGCAAGCAATTCACAGAGAACAGTTTGTCGTCCACATTTACAAGCCTTCATTTCCTTACCATTTTGACGACGAATTTAAGCATGAAGCACTTAAGAAAATGTATAGGACAAATAGCAATGTATGAGGAAAATCACAAAAACATTCAGTTTACCAAAGAACACGATCTTTCCAAAAATTAGTCTACATTAATAATGAAATTAGTGTTTTCATACTTATGTGTAATCAATTATTGACCACGAATACAATAAATGCTGCCACCAATTATCCAGGCTGCAAATAGAAACAAAGATATTTAAAAGTACAAATAAGAGGGTTGCTGAAAACAGCTTTAAAGTTTATTGAGTTTATTGGTAAAATTAAACACCTGCAGCTAGTAGGGTGTGTGAACCATGCCCACGGCTTGGCCATCTACTCTGACTAATTCTCAAGTCAATCTAATTTCTTACAGTTCATTCTCATCTATTATATGGTGCGACAGTTTCCCTTGGAAGCATCCTGCAAGGTGGTTATTGTAAGTAATACGTCCACCAGTGTGGTATTAAGGCATGTATTTGTGAAGATTCATTTCTGAAGATTAGAAACTAGTACAAGAATATATTTGGAAATATAACTGCATATATGCAGAATGTCATGACTCCTCTAACTACCACACTGCTTGGGTCATTTACAGGGTAAATGAGCAAGAGTCCCCTGCTGTGAGGTCCGATAGCTGGAGCTGCAGTGGGTGCATTCTATCCAAGTGAAGTGTTGAGAGGGCTCTCTCGACATGTGCATCAAAGTGATGCACAAAGTGGGTGAAGAAATACTGGGTAAAACATTGCGAATATTACCTCTTGGTGACAAGGAGTTATGGTGTCTGAATAAAGATGTGCTGGAAAAGATAAAAGAAAGAAACAAAGAGAGATTGGGGTAGATAAGGCACAAACAAGGATAGAGAAAGTACTGATGAGTAAACAAACGAGAAAAAGGGTGGTAGCCCAGGCAGAGGGACAGTTATTTGATGATGTTTTCAAAGAGCTGGAAACACTTGAAGGATAGAGGATATTTAGAATTGCTAGAGTTTGTGGTAAGGCCATCAGGGATAATTCTCAGATCAGACAGATTAAAGATGGATATAGTAGTTCTTAATGACCGGGATAAGATACTGAAAAGGTGGAAGGAATATTTAGGTCGTTTGTTAAATGAGGAATACCCTCGAGTGGTCTTCGAGGGCGGAGACCTGAATGAGAGCAAAATATCACACAAAGACAGAGAAGAGGTGAAAATTGCACTGAAGAAAATGAAAAATGAAAAGATCACAGGAACAGATGAAATACCATCGGGGTGTGGAAATGTTTTGAGAAAGAAAGGAATAGACATGCTTTTGTAGTCATGGAAAATATTTACAGACAAGAAAAAATGCCATAGGATAGGAATGAAAATATATTTATACCTATTTACAAAGAAATGGATGACATCCAGAACTGTGGTAGCCACAGAAAAATAAAGTCAATGTTGTACACTATGAAGGTCTGAGAAATGAGAGAAGAGATGAGACAGAGAAAAGACGTCAGTAGATTCAAATGTATTTGTTTTAATGCCTGGAGGGGGAGAAATGGACACAATTTCTTCAATGAAGCAGACAATTGAGAAACACTGGGAGATACTGAAAGGTTTGCACATGGCATTCCATGATATGGAGAAGGCATATGACAGACTGACACGTCAGGAGATAAGGAGATGCATGAGAGAGAGAGAGGCAATTGACAAAATAGCTCATGAGCATAGTACAGGATATGTATGAGAGGGTAAGAACAAAGATGAGGTTAGTATAGGTTTGAATGGAAAGATGACAGTTAGAGTTGGATTACATGAAGGATCGTCTGTAAACTCGTTACTTTTCTATTTAATCATGTATGTCCTGTCAAGAGGTGTAAAAGCTCATTCCTCAGGGTGTATGTTGATAGCCTATGACATTGTTTTGTGCTGCGCGAGAGAAGAGGAAGTGGAGTGGAAGTTAGATAGTTGGAAAGGTAACACTGCAGATAGAGGTATACAGACTAACAGAAAGACAATTGAATATATAAAAGTAAATGTAGGTGATGAGTGTGAATTGAATATACAGGTACTAATTAGCAGTTAGACTAGTAATGTTGCATAATGCTAAAACATGGCCTATATAGAAGACACAGATAGAGAAGTCAGATGTTGCAGAATGAGAATGTTCAGGTGATTGTGTGACATTATAAAACTGGGCAAGATCGGGAACGAAAATAATAGAGGAATAACAAAGATAACAGATATAGCTAAGAAAATGCAAGAAAGGAAACTGCAGTGACTGAGAAGAGATGATGACTACATGGGAAAAAGGTGATGCGGATGGCAGCTGAGGTTAGAAGGAAAAGAGGAAGGCCAAACTTAAACAATTAAGTTTACATTTAATGACAATTACTCCAAAAATATGAGTCCTTATATGCAAAAGTGCACTATTAACATACCTACCAAGTATAAATACATTTAGAAACTATGAAACATTATTCATATAAAAACGTAAATAAAATGACAAGTAATATCTGCTTTAAATTTTAATAATAAGAGTTAAGGCATATGGGGGATAACGGCTTTTGTATATGAATGGATAGATATCTATTGTAATTTAGAGAAATACTTTAATGGACTTCACATACTCTCTACAAAGTTTAATTCCCACCATAAATTCTTATTTGAAAACTGAAAATAAAATGTTGTTTACATCATTGTTGGAGCGTTACTAAAAGCCAACAAAATATGATTGATGCATATGTCTGTCTTACTGATGAAGAAATAACACTTGTATATAAGTGTTAGTATCAGTAAATAACTAAACAGAAAAAGTAAAGAATTGCAGGTAAGCATTTATATCTCCATGATGACTGATGTAGTAATAGATGGTTAAAGCAGCAAACTTGTTACTTGACAGCGTTAAAGAGAAGGAAGAAGTGTCTTGCACATTTTACACTTCCCCCTCTCTACGCTTTTGATTATCTCCAGAGGAGGTCAGTTCGCTTGGCAATCAAGCAGCGTTGCCGGAGATGCAAGATGATGGTTTGGGGCATTCCTCCCTAATAAAAGCTTTCGGGTTCTCCCTCCGGAGTTTT
>JAXCGZ010015099.1:335000-340000 GCA_037179515.1 Halocaridina rubra
CTCTCTGTTTCATGTCTCTTATCATTTCACTCTCACTTTCCAACCTTGTTCTGTAAGGATCTATAATGCCATGTAAACACATCATCATATGTGAAAACTTGCATCCTATTTCTGCTCTCTGGCCAGGATTCGAACCTACGATGCACTTGACAGTTCATAAATATGCATTTAGCGCTACCTACTGTAGCACAGTTCCTAGCTCTAGCACTTAGCAGAAAGGTTTCCTACTTCGCCTTATAGCTTCTGTGGAACAGTCGGAAGCGCCTTATTCACAAACTTGGCTACTTGTTGGCAGGAGTAGAGCTTCAAAAGACAGAGAATGAGAGAGATCTAGGTGTAAACATACTAGCCGATTTGTCTCCAGAAATGCATATAAATGGCATAGTAAGGGCAACATATGCTTTCTTGGCAAATGTAAGGGTAACCTTCAGGCACATGGAATAGGATATGTTCAGATATATTTATGTAACCTATGTGAGGTCAAAACTTGAAAATGCAGCCCCCTTTTGGAATCCGCACCTGAAAGCACGTAGTTAAGCTGCAAAATGTTTAAAGACATGTCAAGAAACCGTTGCCAGAAATACGCTATCTCAGTTATGATGAGGCTGAGGGAATTTGACTAACCATCACCCGAAGCTAGAAGATTGAGGAAGGGGGCTATATGGTGACGGTTTTTAAATTCCTTCATGGTTATGACAGAGTGCATAGGGATCGATAATTTGATATGGCTGGCACTAGAACTAGAAGTCATAGTTTGAAGCTTTGTAGGAAAACTTCTTTGCTAAGCGAAGAGGTAGTTAATGCAAACTCAATCCATAGTGTTAAGGACAAGTATGATAAGTATCACTAAGTACAAAATGGAACCGACGCACTGAGGACATGAGGAGGAACTATCGGAAAGGAGATTACATAAAAATGAATGAGCTTTTTGCAGTTATTGACTGGAGAACCTTATTTTACAACAAATCTGTACAAGAAATGTATGACATCTTTTGTGAGAAATATGGGAAGATAGTAGATTGCTGCATACCTGTCACCAAAGTAGGTGTAATTCATGCCAGAGAGAAATGGTTCGATAATGGGTGTAAAAGAGCTAAGGAGTGGAGAGGCAAATGCTGGAAAAGGTATAGGAGGAGAAAAAACATATATGCCTGGCAAACCTACAAAAGAGCAAGAAATGACTACCTAAGTAAAAGGAGAGAGGCAGAGAGAGACTATGAGAGGGACATCACCAGGAAGGCTAAAGAAAATCCCAAGCTTTTCCACAGCTTTATCAGAGGAAAACTGAAGGTAAAATAACAGGTTTTAAGGCTAAAGAGAGCGGATGGAAGCATCACTGAGACGGATGAAGAGATCTGCAAAGAATTGAACAAGGAGTTTCAGTCAGTATTTACAGTAGAAAATACCCCACCCCCTCAGATTGCAGTGATAGAAGCTCAAGGGCCAGTATTAGAGAACATCAACCTTACAGCCACAGAGGTATGCAAAGCGCTGATGGATTTAGATGTTCATAAAGCTACAGGTCCTGATGACATATCCCCTCATGTGCTTAAAAAATGCGCTAACACAATATCAGTGGCACTAAGTATCATATTTAAGGAGTCACTGGAGTCGGGGGAGATTCCAAGATGCTGGAAACAAGCAAATGTGATACCTATCTTCAAAAAGGGAAGGAGGGATACGGCTCTGAACTATAGACCAGTTTCCTTGACCAGCATAGTTTGCAAAGTTATGGAGAAACTACTAAGGAAACATATCTCTCTTCACTTGGAATCCTTCAACTTTTTGTCAGTGAGGCAACATGGCTTCAGAGAAGGTAGATCAACAGTAACAAACTTATTAGAATTTTATGATGAGGTAAGCCAAATCTTACAGGAAAGAGAGGGCTGGGCAGATTGCATATTCCTAGACTTCCAGAAAGCGTTTGACACTGTTCCACATGGGAGACTTATTAGGAAGCTGCAATCAATGGCTAGAATAGGTGGAAATGTTTTGGAATGGATAAAAACTTACTTAGAAGGAAGGAACAGAGGGTTAGAGTAAGACACTCAGTGTCTGAATGGAGAAGAGTTAGTAGTGGAGTTCCACAGGGTTCAGTTTTAGGGCCACTTTGTTCCTTGTACTAGCCTGCGGCTAGTACTGTGGTAACGCGCTGGCTTCGCATTCACGAGGTTGAAAGATCGGTTCCCGTCCAAGACCGAGAGTTTAAGCTGTTTACTGGCAGGAACTGCTGTGGGTGGACACCACAGTGGGGGGTGGGGCTTGCCCTGGCTGACGAATACCCATTGTATTGAATGGAAATAAGTTTGTTTGTTTTGTTTGTTTGTTTGTTGTCTATGTAAATGACCTACCAGAGTCTGTAAATTCATTCATGAATATGTTTGCAGATGATGCAAAGATTGTGAAGAAAGAAAAAAACGAGAACAATGGTAGAGAACTTCAGGAGGATCTAAATAATCTGCATGAGTGGTCAGAAAAGTGGCTAATGAAATTCAATACTTCAAAATGTAAGGTAATGAGAATGGGTACAAGTGCAAGAAGGCCCAAGCTTGACTACTCGGTGGCTGGAGTACAACTTCAAGAGACAGAAAATGAGAGAGATCTAAGAGTAAACATACTGGCAGATTTGTCTCCAGAAATACATATAAATGGCATAGTAAGGGCAGCATATGCATTCTTATCAAATGTAAGGGTAGCCTTCAGGCACATGGACAAGGAAATGTTCAGAAATATTTATGTAACCTATGTGAGGCCAAAACTCGAATATGCAGCCCCCTTTTGGAATCCACACTTGAAAAAGCACATAGCTAAGCTTGAAAAAGTTCAAAGACATGCCACGAAACTGGTGGCAGAAATACGCAATCTCAGTTATGATGAGAGGCTGAGGGAATTAGACTTACCATCACTCGAAGCTAGAAGAGTGAGGGGGGATATGGTGACAGTCTTTAAATTCCTTCATGGTTATGATAGAGTGGATAGGGATCGATATTTTGATATGGCTGGCTCTAGAACTAGAGGTCATAGTTTGAAGCTCCGTAAGAAAACTTCTTTGCAGGATGTAAGGAAATACTTTTTCAGTGTAAGAGTAGTTGATAATTGGAATTGGCTAAGCGAGGAGGTAGTTAATGCTATCTCAATCCATAGTTTTAAGGACAGGTATGATAAGTATCACTAAGTCTAAAATGGAACCGATCAGGAGACGGGAAGATACGAGTTTTGGGCTCTTTCCCGTAAACACAATTAGGTAATCACACACACATACACACACACACACACACACACACACACACACACACACATATATATATATATATATATATATATATATATATATATATATATATATATATATATATATATATATATATGAGTTGTCATTATTTGCTTTAGCTAGCTGATACAGTCTTTTGAGTCTTAAAAAACTTCTGATACGTCAGTCGTTAAATCAGTACACATCTTTCTAGGTTCTCTGGTGCATGTTGTGGACATCCTGCTGCTTCAACGGAACTCCTCGTTATGTTTGAAATCATAATCATAATCATAATCATAATCATCATCATCATCATCATTATTATTATTATTATTATTATTATTATTATTATTATTATTATTATTATTATTATTCCTTTGGTATAGTCATTTTTAGCTGAAGTCTTATCACCTTTTTTTTTTTTAGTTTCCTCTTTGTTTCGTTCATCTTTTCCTCATCTTTTTAACGTTGCTAAGTTAAAATGTTTTATTTCAGAATCATCGATAATCGAGTTATTGAGGAAAATTGTATTCAAACAAGATACTTAAATTTGCATAGTCATAAGCGATTTTATAATAAAACAAAGCAAGCAATATATATATATATATATATATATATATATATATAGATATATATATATATATATATATATATATATATATATATATATATATATATATATATATATATATATATATATATATATATATATATATATATATATATATATATATATATATATATATATATATATATATATATATATATATATATATATATATATATATATGAATCATTTTTTTACCCCGACCGGGACTCGAACCTAGGACTTATAATTACTAAGTCAAGGCGCTACCAACTACACACCACAGAAGGTATAAAAGGAATCCAACCTTATAGCTTAAATCTGCTATACTTAGGGATGAACGCATTCTAACTGAATGCCACTATGTTCATATTACAGATTCCCCAACCTCAGCAGATTTAAGCTATAAGGTTGGATTCCTTTTATACCTTCTGTGGTGTGTAGTTGGTAGCGCCTTGACTTAGTAATGATAAGTCCTAGGTTCGAGTCCCGGTCGGGGTAAAAAATTATTCATGTTTTCACATATGTAATGTGCTTGCTTGGTTATTGTATGACCCGAATGAAATTGGTAATTGAATTAAATGCTAAAATGAAGCCACGAGTGAGGTTGGGGAATCTGTAATATGAACATAGTGGCATTCAGTTAGAATGCGTTCATCCCTAAGTATAGCAGATTTAAGCTATAAGGTTGGATTCCTTTTATACCTTCTGTGGTGTGTAGTTGGTAGCGCCTTGACTTAGTAATTATAAGTCCTAGGTTCGAGTCCCGGTCGGGGTAAAAAATTATTCATGTTTTCACATATGTAATGTGCTTGCTTGGTTATTGTATGACCCGAATGAGATTGGGAATTGAATTAAATGCTAAAATGAAGACACGAGTGAGGTTGGGGAATCTGTAATATGAACATAGTGGCATTCAGTTAGAATGCGTTCATCCCTAAGTATAGCAGATTTAAGCTATAAGGTTGGATTCCTTTTATACCTTCTGTGGTGTGTAGTTGGTAGCGCCTTGACTTAGTAATTATAAGTCCTAGGTTCGAGTCCCGGTCGGGGTAAAAAATTATTCATGTTTTCACATATGTAATGTGCTTGCTTGGTTATTGTATGACCCGAATGAGATTGGGAATTGAATTAAATGCTAAAATGAAGACACGAGTGAGGTTG
>JAXCGZ010015099.1:345000-368101 GCA_037179515.1 Halocaridina rubra
GCACCCAATAATCTCCATGATTCAGAAGGCCAAATCAGTCGTAGAAGACTGCGTACGACGGGTAAGATCGATCTTCTTGATAGTACGCGGGCGTAGGAGAAGGTGTATGCCCGTGTACGATCCAGAGGATCGATCCTACCCGGCGTATGCAGTCCTCCGGGTCTGGAACCGTTAAAAATTTAAAAATTCACTTATACGTCTGGCAGCGCAGTACGAAAAGACGGCGCACGCATGCTTGGTCTCATTTCTGACAACCCAGTCCTGGGCGTTCAGTTTTCCTGGTCCGCTTGCCGCATTTCTTATTGATTTAGCATGATCTTCTTCTTCTTCTTCTTCTTCTTCTTCTTCTTCTTCTTCTTCTTCTTATTATTATTATTATTATTATTATTATTATTATTATTATTATTATTATTATAGTATTATTATTATTATTATTATAGTATTATTATTATTGTTGTTGTTGTTGTTGTTGCTGTTGTTGTTATTGTTGTTTGATGTTAATGTACAGACACGTTTCTTTGAGTGAGCATTAAGAAAAAAAAAACATTTCCTGTCTGCTTTCTATGTACAAAATGTAACAATCATTCTTAATATATATCAAGCTCTTTATAGGTAAATGTCTCATATAATTCCTCATTTCTTTCACTGTGTTCTTGATATGATATGCATTTATTTTTTCCCTCATATCAAAATATGAATTAATCAAATCCATAAATGTGTCAAACAAAATATATGAAATATATTAACATACGTGGCCAACATATATTTACTTATATATATAAAAGTAGCTGAAGTGCCATATATATAAATCAGGGTTATACTTTCACAAATATCCCATATATATATATATATATATATATATATATATATATATATATATATATATATATATATATATATATATATATATATATATATATATATATATATATATATATATATATATATATATATATATATATATATATATATATATATATATATATATAAATATATATTTAATGTTCACTAGGATCAATTCTAACATAATTATATAAATGGAAAAGTAAGGGCAAATATAACTACATTATTAAATGTAAAATATTAATCTTAATATCTTCTCAGTATAAAATAATGAAAATGAACAACCCCCTACGAACGTGTACGTTCCCCTACGATGGGTAGGGAGTGTCGGGAGCATGGTTGGCCTAGTCGTAATAGTCAAAAATTTAAATTTCCCATTTTCTATGATGAGACTTACGTTTGCGTATGATCAGTCGTATGCTAAATTACGTGTCCAAACTACTCCGTACGATTGCAATTACAATCCATAGGAATGCTTACGAGGACGTATGATGCACTTCCGACAGGCACAGGAATGCACCTGTCGGCTAAAAAATCTGCCGGATCTCCAAGGATTGAGCGAAGATTCCGTTGGAACGCGGTCTTAAGAATCATGTCGGGAGTTTTGGCTATGTGTGACGCCAGCATTATACAGTCTTTTTATCATGTCTAGGTCATGTCTTTTGTTTATTGTGTCTGTTGTTTATTCAACCTATTAGATATGTCTTTATAGAATCATATAAGTGTTTTGATCGCTTACATATATAGCATTACATTATGTCTTCCTGCTGATAATTTTCCCGAAGTGTTTATATTATCTCTGGACAGAATATTCGTATATTCACGTGAGGACATCAGAAGGGAATTGGAAAAAATAAAAAAAAGACACTCTGTACAAAACAAGTCAACTATTGCTTTCAAAGATAGTGGAACTCCTTCCACAACACAGTGGTAAACACATCATAAAAAAGCAAGTAAAAAAAGATATAATTACAAATATTATCACTCTTAGAACAAGTGTCCTGAATATCTCAATGAATGGTGAACTTGACAAAGTCTTTCAATCTCAGACTTCGGTTGTAAAATCCATAGAGTCTGAAAAAACACACGACCTAGGAGACCTACATCGAATGATAGAAAGTCTTGCAGATATGGTGAGAATTTTGGAAGCAGATGCTGAAGAGGTGAAAGCCTTATAACACAAGGTGGGTTTGCTAGAATCTGACATTGTCCTACTTAAAAGAGGTAATTCTAGGTTGAAACTGCTATCAGAAACATCTCCACCTCTCAATTCAGTGCTGTCACCTAACAACGATGATGTCCCTTCTATCAACAACCCTCAGGTTTTGCAAACTAGGGTTTCTGTCTCTACTCACAATTCTTTCAGTGCACTGAAAGACGAATGTGACAGTGGTAGTGAAGAAGAGGTAGATCCAGATAAAAGTGATAGTCAACAAGACAACCTGAATACACCATCTAGCATAAATGATCAAATCAGTAACAGTTTACAAAATAGTGATGAAACAAGAGGGTCCTTCCCCACTACTCCTAACAACACAACAACAGGCACTAACCAGAACAAGATTCTTCCCAGCACAAATAACCAACCTGGTAAAGAGTTGCAAAACTGTGCAGAAGATATAGAGCCCATCTCCACTACTCCTAACAACACAGCAACTATCACTAACCAGGACAACTAAATTACACCTTCCAGCACATATAACCAACCCAGTAATAGGTTGCAAAACAATGAAGAAAACAGAAAAGACAAAATAGCAGCAGTCTCTATACTAAACATTCCATCGAAGTCCTCTCCCCCACAGCCACAGTTACCCAATAATGCAAGTGCAAGGGTTACAGCTCAAATATATATTTGCATTGCTGGGAACCCCTTTGAGAGAGAGATACATAATATATTGACAAATCAAGGCATTCCCTCTGAAGAAGTCTTGATTAAGGAACTTTCTCACAAACCAAATTGGGTTTCCTTCCCAATAACGATATCGAAAGGATTTGAATATGTGCCTTACAAACTGAATCAATGGCCTACAGGCACAATTGTCCAGCCATTTCGCGGGGGCAAACAATGGACACAACCTGGTTATTCTACAAAATATCCCAAACTACAGTCATACCAAAATAAACAGCAAAGAGCTTATGAAACAAACCCCTATCCGCGAGACTACAGAATGAGACACGATACAAACTCTCTTATCGCCATCCACGCACAAGAGACTTCTCCTGGAAAGATGGCTCTCACAACCCTAGACACTCACCTAGGCATACAAACTTTGGGAAGGGCCCGATCATACCATGGCACGTACTCAAATCAGCGTTACCCATCCAACGGCAGGTACAGACACCAGAATCCATGGGCTAACCCCAGAACACACTACAATGATGAATTCCCAGCAGAATCACACAGTCAAAACAAGTCATGGACTAACCCAAGAACAAACTACAACTATGACTATGGATACCACCCCAATGAAACATGGTAAGAATGTAATATTAGTACATGTGAACGCTTAGTCCCTGTTCACTCATTTTGAGGAAATAATAATGCTAACAAAAGACTACAACATAGACATCCTCTGTGTAGTGAAACTTGGCTTCCTCCTACAACTGAAAATAAATATGTGAATATCCCAGAGTTTAAAATATTTCGCAATGACCATGGCCGAGGGGGTGGGGTCTGTATTTATGTTAGAAATTATCTTAGTGCATCAGAAATAACCACATGTTTAGAAAAAATTTAAGAGTTCGAAGATTTATGGATCACTGTGCAGTATCAGAAACTTCCATCTTTCATTGTAGGGTGTGTTTACCGTCACCCTAAAGCACCGACCAGTTCATTCAATCATCTGCTAGAAACATTCAGAAATATCAGTGTGCGCCATAAACTCATGTACATACTTGGTGACTTTAATGATGACTTGCTCTCAGCAGATAACAAAATGAAAAGGGTGATCAACACTGTAAAGTTAACACAAATAGTGACAAAACCGACCCACATAACCCCTAATTCTAGGACTCTTATAGATCTGGTAATAACAAAGGAAGTGGAAAGTATACCCTATTGGGACGTAGTTCCCTGCCCAATTACAGACCACGAGCTGAACATTGCTATGCTAAACATAAACAAGCCCAAAAGGATGCCTCTCTTCAAGACATTCCGGTGTCTAAAAAATTACTCCCCTGATATCTTTTGTGAAACATTAATCAACAACACAAATGTCCTTAATAGAATTAAATACACAGATAATGTCAATTTGCAGTTTGAGATTCTAACAAAAGTCTTTCTTGAATGCTTAGATAGTTGTGCACCCATTGTAACAAGAAAAATAACCCGCCCCTCAGCCCCCTGGCTAACTAATGACATCAAAGAGGCAATGCAAATCAGAAATCAAATACAAAGAGAGCTAAAAATTAATAGATATGATATGACTCTCCGAGAACGTTATAAAACAAAAAAGAAACGTGTCAGATCTCTCATCAATGTAAGTAAAAAAGACTTTTACAAAATACAATTTAATGAATCTAGTCATGATACAGCAGCAACATGGAAAGTGATAAGAAGCATGATCCCAAATGAAAAGAGTACCTCAGAAAGTTATGAAAATATTATGGAGTTGAAAGACAAAGCGGAAAACTTTAATAATTATTTTGCTAACGTTGGCAAAAATATCTATGAAAAAACAGAAGAAAACATCAACTCAGTGAATATGGGTAATTGCTTAAATGACGATTCTTCCAATGTAAACACAAGAGAGTACTTCCAGATAAATTCTATCGATTGTGCTACCCTAATTCTTACCATAAAGAGCCTAAGAAACTCTGGCTCTTATGGTCCAGATGGTATACCATTTCAGTTCATCTAAGATGTTCTACCCATGATTGTATCCTATATTCAAACTAATATGAACACTTCCATTGTTACTAAAAAGTTTCCTGACTCTTGGAAAATATCACATGTAATACCTCTGCATAAAAAAGGGGGACAGAGAAGATGTGACAAACTATCGTCCCATTTCTCTGCTACCCATTTTCTCTAAAATATTAGAAAAAATTGTTGCATACCAACTTATGTCATATTTAGAGTCAAATAGACTATTATCCATTAACCAACATGGTTTCAGACCGAAACTCTCGACGGAAACTGCACTGCTCAAAGTTACGAATAGTATCTATAATAATATAGATATGAAAAAAATATCTCTGCTTGTATTTTTAGACTTATCAAAAGCCTTCGACAGTGTAAACCATGAAATTCTTTTAAGTAAATGTACTAACCTAAATATTGATCCGAGCTGCTTTAGCGAGTATCTATCTAATCGTAAACAGTCTATACGTCTTAACAACATTATCTCTATGCCAAAAATGAATCATTTGGTGTTACACAGGGATCAGTACTTGGTCCTATCCTCTTCTCCATCTACGTAAATGATCTATCTTCTTTCATTTCTGACTGTCAAGTCGTACAATATGCAGATGACACTCAACTACTCCTTAGTGGTGATATTAATCATCTCCCAGAGCTAACTTTAAGAGCAGAAAACACTCTGTCAAAAATTAAAACCTATTTTCAAGAAATTGGGCTGTTAATTAACGAAAGTAAAACACAATGCATGTTTATTGGTTCAAGGTTTCATATAGCACAAATTCCAGAAAACACAACAATTAATTTTTGCGACAATATTATCACACCTAGCAAAACAGTCAAAAACCTAGGATTTCACTTTGATAACTACATGTTGTTTGATTTCCACATAGATAAAGTATGCAGAAAGGTTACAGGAACATTAATGTACTTATCACGTATAAAAAACAATTTTGAGACTACCACTCGAATAACTGTTGTTGAATCTCTAGCCCTAAGTCGCATTAATTACTGCACAACTGTTTGGGGAGCTACCACTAAGACTCATATAAACAGAATACAGAAGCTTATTAATTTTGCAGCTCGAGTTGCCCTGGGAGGAATAAGAAAATATGACTACATCACACCAGCTCTCAATAAACTTGGGTGGCTGCGGGCAGAAAATAAGGTCGCTTATGCTATTTATGTTTTAATATTCAAAATTTTGGACCATCATTATCCTAGCTGGTTATTTGATTTAAATTCAGTCAGGGATATAAGGGGAACCAACACTAGACAGAGCAGCGAGATCTTTATTCACAGAACAAACACTGAAGCAGGTTCAAAGATGATCACTATCAAAGGGCCAATACTCTGGAACAATATTCCAGAGCATCTTAAAAATGAAACCCTCCTTCACAGCTTTCAAAGGCAAACTACACAGTTTTCTTTTAGACAAATAGTTGCTGTTCTTTAAGAGCTAATTATTCTCATTGTAATGAAAACAAATATGGAAATGATGCCGATAATAACAATAATGTATATCGTGTTATTATTACTACTTTATTATTAACATTATTGTTAACATTTTTATTACAGCATTATTATTTTCTATGAAAGCTACATTTAATTTAACTATATGTATTACCCTCTTATTTATTAGTTTAATTACATGTTGTCTACTTATAAGTAAATTTTACTTTATTATTAACATTATTGTTAAAATTTTTATTACAGTATTATTATTTTCTAGGAAACCATTATTTAACTTAACAGTATGTATTACCCTCTTACTTATTAGTTCATTTATATAGCTACTTACAAGTTACTTTTAGATTGTATAAGAATAACCAATGTACAAAAATGGAAATAAGTGTTTGTTTGTTTGCTTGTTTGTTTGTTAGTGTTTTATGTCTAGATGAGAGAACATAAATGCTTTTAGTCTTTTCCCTTATGTTTAGATTATGTCTTATGCCGAACATAGGTGAAAGAAAATCTATTTCATATACATCCATTCATATATATCTAATTCTATCTCTCTATCTATATGTATATATATATATATATATATATATATATATATATATATATATATATATATATATATATATATATATATATATATATATATATTATCAAATAAGCACATTACATATGTGAAAACATGAATCATTTTTTACCCCGACCGGGACTCGAACCTAGGACTTATGATTACTAAGTCAAGGCGCTACCACTACACCACAGAAGGTTAAAAGGAATCCAACCTTATAGCTTATATCAGCTATACTTAGGAATGAACGCATTCTAACTGAATGCCACTATGTTCATATTACAGATTCCCCAACGTCATCGTGGCTTCATTTTAGCATTTAAGTCAATTCCCAATCTCATTCGGGTTATGAAATTATCAAATAAGCACATTACATATGTGAAAACATGAATCATTTTTTACCCCGACCGGGAATCGAACCTAGGACTTATGATTACTAAGTCAAGGCGCTACCACTACACCACAGAAGGTTAAAAGGAATCCAACCTTATAGCTTATATCTGCTATACTTAGGAATGAACGCATTCTAACTGAATGCCACTATGTTCATATTACAGATTAGCCAACCTCACTCGTGGCTTCATTTTATCATTTAATTCAATTCCCAATCTCATTCGGGTCATGAAATTATCAAATAAGCACATTACATATGTGAAAACATGAATAATTTTTTATTTATTTTTTTTTTACCCCGACCGGGACTCGAACCTAGGACTTATGATTACTAAGTCAAGGCGCTACCACTACACCACAGAAGGTTAAAAGGAATTCAACCTTATAGCTTATATATGCTATACTTAGGAATGAACGCATTCAAACTGAATGCCACTATATTCATATTACAGATTCCCCAACCTCACTCGTGGCTTCATTTTATCATTTAATTCAATTCCCAATCTCATTAGGGTCATGAAATTATCAAATAAGCACATTACATATGTGAAAACATGAATCATTTTTTACCCCGACCGGGACTCAAACCTAGGACTTATGATTACTAAGTCAAGGCGCTACCACTACACCACAGAAGGTTAAAAGGAATCCAACCTTATAGCTTATATCTGCCATACTTAGGAATGAACGCATTCTAACTGAATGCCACTATGTTCATATTACAGATTCCCCAACCTCACTCGTGGCTTCATTTTAGCATTTAATTCAATTCCCAATCTCATTCGGGTCATGAAATTATCAAATAAGCACATTACATATGTGAAAACATGAATCATTTTTTACCCCGACCGGGACTCGAACCTAGGACTTATGATTACTAAGTCAAGGCGCTACCACTACACCACAGAAGGTTAAAAGGAATCCAACCTTATAGCTTATATCTGCTATACTTAGGAATGAACGCATTCTAACTGAATGCCACTATGTTCATATTACAGATTCCCCAACCTCACTCGTGGCTTCATTTTAGCATTTAATTCAATTCCCAATCTCACTCGGGTCATGAAATTATCAAATAAGCACATTACATATGTGAAAACATGAATAATTTTTTACCCCGACCGGGACTCGAACCTAGGACTTATGATTACTAAGTCAAGGCGCTACCACTACACCACAGAAGGTTAAAAGGAATCCAACCTTATAGCTTATATCTGCTATACTTAGGAATGCGCCTTGACTTAGTAATCATAAGTCCTAGGTTCGAGTCCCGGTCGGGGTAAAAAATGATTCATGTTTTCACATTTGTAATGTGCTTATTTGATCATTTCATGACCCGAATGAGATTGGGAATTGAATTAAATGCTAAAATGATGCCACGAGTGAGGTTGAGGAATCTGTAATATTAACATAGGGGCATTCAGTTAGAATGCGTTCATTTCTAAGTATAACAGATATAAGCTATAAGGCTGGATTCCTTTTAACCTTCTGTGGTGTAGTGGTAGCGCCTTGACTTAGTAATCATAAGTCCTAGGTTCGAGTCCCGGTCGGGGTAAAAAATGATTCATGTTTTCACATATGTAATGTGCTTGCTTGGTTATTGTATGACCCGAATGAGATTGGGAATTGAATTAAATGCTAAAATGAAGCCACGAGTGAGGTTGGGGAATCTGTAATATGAACATAGTGGCATTCAGTTAGAATGCGTTAATTCCTAAGTATAGCAGATATAAGCTATAAGGTTGGATTCCTTTTAACCTTCTGTGGTGTAGTGGTAGCGCCTTGATTTAGTAATCATAAGTCCTAGGTTCGAGTCCCGGTCGGGGTAAAAAATGATTCATGTTTTCACATATGTAATGTGCTTATTTGATAATTTCATGACCCGAATGAGATTGGGAATTGAATTAAATGCTAAAATGAAACCACGAGTGAGGTTGGGGAATCTGTAATATGAACATAGTGGCATTCAGTTAGAATGCGTTCATTCCTAAGTATGGCAGATATAAGCTATAAGGTTGGATTCCTTTTTACCTTCTGTGGTGTAGTGGTAGCGCCTTGAATTAGTAATCATAAGTCCTAGGTTCGAGTCCCGGTCAGGGTAAAAAATGATTCATGTTTTCACATATGTAATGTGCTTGCTTGGTTATTGTATGACCCGAATGAGATTGGGAATTGAATTAAATGCTAAAATGAAGCCACGAGTGAGGTTGGGGAATCTGTAATATGAACATAGTGGCATTCAGTTAGAATGCGTTCATTCCTAAGTATAGCAGATATAAGCTATAAGGTTGGATTCCTTTTAACCTTCTGTGGTGTAGTGGTAGCGCCGTGACTTAGTAATCATGAGTCCTAGGTTCGAGTCCCGGTCGGGGTAAAAAATGATTCATGTTTTCACATATGTAATGTGCTTGCTTGGTTATTGTATGACCCGAATGAGATTGGGAATTGAATTAAATGCTAAAATGAAGCCACGAGTGAGGTTGGGGAATCTGTAATATGAACATAGTGGCATTCAGTTAGAATGCGTTCATTCCTAAGTATAGCAGATATAAGCTATAAGGTTGGATTCCTTTTAATCTTCTGTGATGTAGTGGTAGCGCCTTGACTTAGTAATCATAAGTCCTAGGTTCGAGTCCCGGTCGGGGTAAAAAATGATTCATATATATATATATGTATATATATATATATATATGTGTGTGATTACCTAATTGTGATTACCTAATTGTGTTTACGGGAAAGAGCCCAAAGCTCGTATTTTCCCGTCTCCTCATCGGTTCCATTTTAGACTTAGTGATACTTATCATACCTGTCCTTAAAACTATGGATTGAGATAGCATTAACTACCTCCTCGCTTAGCGAATTCCAATTATCAACTACTCTTACACTGAAAAAGTATTTTCTTACATCCTGCAAAGAAGTTTTCTTACGAAGCTTCAAACTATGACCTCTAGTTCTAGAGCCAGCCATATCAAAATATCGATCCCTATCCACTCTATCATAACCATGAAGGAATTTGAAGACTGTCACCATATCCCCCCTCACTCTTCTAGCTTCGAGTGATGGTAAGTCTAATTCCCTCAGCCTCTCATCATAACTGAGATTGCGTATTTCTGGCACCAGTTTCGTGGCATGTCTTTGAACTTTTTCAAGCTTAGCTATGTGCTTTTTCAAGTGCGGATTCCAAAAGGGGGCTGCATATTCGAATTTTGGCCTCACATAACTTACATAAATATTTCTGAACATTTCCTTGTCCATGTGCCTGAAGGCTACCCTTACAGTTGATAAGAATGTATATGCTGCCCTTACTATGCCATTTATATGTATTTCTGGAGACAAATCTGCCAGTATGTTTACTCCTAGATCTCTCTCATTTTCTGTCTCTTGAAGTTGTACTCCAGCCACCGAGTGGTCAAGCTTGGGCCTTCTTGCACTTGTACCCATTCTCATTACCTTACATTTTGAAGTATTGAATTTCATTAGCCACTTTTCTGACCACTCATGCAGATTATTTAGATCCTCCTGAAGTTCTCTACCATTGTTCTCGTTTTTTACTTTCATCACAATCTTTGCATCATCTGTAAACATATTCATGAATGAATTTACAGACTCTGGTAGGTCATTTACATATACAAGGAACAAAAGTGGCCCTAAAACTGAACCCTGTGGAACTCCACTACTAACTCTTTTCCATTCAGACACTGAGTGTCTTACTCTAACCCTCTGTTCCCTTCCTTCTAAGTAAGTTTTTATCCATTCCAAAACATTTCCACCTATTCTAGCCATTGATTGCAGCTTCCTAATAAGTCTCCCATGTGGAACAGTGTCAAACGCTTTCTGGAAGTCTAGGAATATGCAATCTGCCCAGCCCTCTCTTTCCTGTAAGATTTGGCTTACCTCATCATAAAATCCTAATAAGTTTGTTACTGTTGATCTACCTTCTCTGAAGCCATGTTGCCTCACTGACAAAAAGTTGAAGGATTCCAAGTGAAGAGAGATATGTTTCCTTAGTAGTTTCTCCATAACTTTGCAAACTATGCTGGTCAAGGAAACTGGTCTATAGTTCAGAGCCGTATCCCTCCTTCCCTTTTTGAAGATAGGTATCACATTTGCTTGTTTCCAGCATCTTGGAATCTCCCCCGACTCCAGTGACTTTTTAAATATGATACTTAGTGCCACTGATATTGTGTTTGCGCATTTTTTAAGCACATGAGGGGATATGTCATCAGGACCTGTAGCTTTATGAACATCTAAATCCATCAGTGCTTTGCATACCTCTGTGGCTGTAAGGTTGATGTTCTCTAATACCGGCCCTTGAGCTTCTATCACTGCAATCTGAGGGGGTGGGGTATTTTCTACTGTAAATACTGACTGAAACTCCTTGTTCAATTCTTTGCAGATCTCTTCATCCGTCTCAGTGATGCTTCCATCCGCTCTCTTTAGCCTTAAAACCTGTTCTTTTACCTTCAGTTTTCCTCTGATAAAGCTGTGGAAAAGCTTGGGATTTTCTTTAGCCTTCCTGGTGATGTCCCTCTCATAGTCTCTCTCTGCCTCTCTCCTTTTACTTAGGAAGTCATTTCTTGCTCTTTTGTAGGTTTGCCAGGCATTTATGTTTTTTCTCCTCCTATACCTTTTCCAGCATTTGTCTCTCCACTCCTTAGCTCTTTTACACCCATTATCAAACCATTTCTCTCTGGCATGAATTACACCTACTTTGGTGACAGGTATGCAGCAATCTACTATCTTCCCATATTTCTCACAAAAGATGTCATACATTTCTTGTACAGATATATATATATATATATATATATATATATATATATATATATATATATATATATATATATATATATATATATATATATATATATATATATATATATATATATATATATATATATATATATATATATATATATATATATATATATGCATACAGTAACCCCTCGTTTATCATAAGAACATAAGAACATAAGAATAGAGGACACTGCAACATGCCTACTGGCACACACGAGGCAGCTCCATTTTTGAATTGTATTTTCAGCATGTCTAACCTATTCTATTCTACTCTACTTATTTATTCTGTTTTTCTTTTTATGACTTTTCTAATAAGCACTAACCTATTCATACCCACCCTACCTCTGTCATATGTCTATCTAATCTACATTTGAAGGTGTCTAAGGTATTGGCATTTACTATCATACTAGGAAGCTTGTTCCATGCATCAGCTACTCTATTACCAAACCAATTTTTACCAATTTCCCTTCTGAACCTAAATTTATCAAGCTTAAATCCATTATTACGAGTTCTGGTTTGATCATGAATTTTTAAAACTTTATTAATATCTCCCTTGTTAATCCCTTTAAACCATTTATACACTTCAAACATATCCCCCCTAACTCTTCGCCTCTCTAGAGAATGTAGATTAAGTTTTTTTAATCTGTCCTCATATGGTAGATTTCTGATATTGTGTATCATCTTGGTCATTCTTCGTTGCACTCTCTCCAAGGATTCAATTTCCATTCTATAATAGGGTGACCAGAATTGCACAGCATAATCTAAATGGGGCCTAACTAATGCAAGATAGAGCTGCAAAATAACTTTTTCCGTCCTATTGCTGACGCTTCTTGAGATAAATCCTAAAATTCTGTTTGCTTTATTTCTGACTGCTGTGCATTGCTCTCTTGGCTTAAGACTACTACTCACAAGAACTCCCAAATCCCTTTCACACTGAGAACTCATGATTTCATGGTTATTTAGCTTATAACTAGTATTGTCTTTTATAGTACCCATTTTAACTACTTTACATTTTTCAACATTAAATTCCATTTGCCATTTGTCCGACCATTCAGATAATCTATTTAGATCTTCCTGTAAAGCATGAATGTCTTCTTTTCCATTTATAGTTCTACCTATTTTAGTGTCGTCTGCGAATTTACTTAGGTTACTACTGATATCCGAATCCAGATCATTTAGATATACGATGAATAATAGAGGACCCAGTACAGAGCCTTGTGGTACCCCGCTTGTAACCGAGCCCCACTCTGATTTCTCTCCATTTATGCAAACCCTCTGTTTTCTGTCTTTTAACCATTGTTTGATCCATCTGAGCACAGCTCCTCCTATACCATGAGCTTCCAGCTTTTTAACTAATCTTTTGTGAGGAACTCTATCAAAAGCTTTGCTAAAATCTAGATATATTGTATCATATTCTTTGCCACAATCTCACTGCCTCGTAAACTTCTGAATAAAAAGACAGTAAGTTTGTAAGGCACGAAAAACCCTTAAGAAACCCGTGTTGTGAAAGTTTTATCAGTCTGTGTAATTCTAGATGTGCCCTTATTTTATTTGCAATTATGGATTCTAGAATCTTACCCACTGTTGACGTTAAACTAACCGGCCTATAATTATTCTTTTTAACACGTTCTCCTTTTTTAAATATTGGTACCACATCTGCCAATTTCCACTCCATGGGTACCGATCCTAATTTTATTGAATTATTAAATAATGCAGTTAGAGGACAACTAAGCTCTTCCTTGCATTCCTTTAATATTCTAGCATATATTCCATCAGGTCCCGGAGATTTATGAGCCTTTAATTTATCTATTTCTTTTATTACCTCCTCTCTCGTAATATTTATTGAACTAAGTATATTATCGGGACTGTCTCTGTAAATGGATTCTACTTCCGGAATATTTTCCAAGTTTTCATTTGTAAATACAGATAAGAAATAATCATTTAAACATGTACACATCACTTTATTGTCATCTGTGATATGGCCATTGGCTACTTCAATTGGTCCGACTTTTTCCTTAAATTTTGTTTGATAATGTTGATAAAACCCTTTAGGATTTTCTTTAGCTTCTCCTGCTATTCGAACTTCGTATTTTCTTTTCGATTCTCTAACTATCTTTTTAACTTCCCTGTTTAACTGTATATATTGCTGCCTCACCTGCTCTTCACCTCTTTTTAGTTTCCTGTATATTCCTCTTTTAATACCTATAAGATTCTTTATTCTATTGTTCATCCATTTAGGGTCATTTTTTCTTGATCTGCAATGTTTCATGGGAATATAGTCTCTCTGACTATTCTTAAGAGTCATGACAAAATTGTTATATTCCTCATCCAAATTTATATTAACTGACGGGCTGCTGTTCTTTCCTGTGAGAGAATTTAATGTATTGATCTTATCTTGTGATAATCCTTGGCATGTGGTACCCAAATTTCGGGGTA
Organism: Halocaridina rubra; assembly: GCA_037179515.1. Taxonomy (NCBI): domain Eukaryota; kingdom Metazoa; phylum Arthropoda; class Malacostraca; order Decapoda; family Atyidae; genus Halocaridina; species Halocaridina rubra. The sequence continues at coordinate 359,355 of JAXCGZ010015099.1, forward strand.
ATCCGCTACCTGCGACCTGACCAGCTGGATTAACTACCCACATCTGTACCCCAGAAATCCCTTCCCATACCTCATTAGATAATTTAGTTTTTAAGCCCTCAAAATCTCCTGCTCTAAAGTTTGGAACAATGTTCTTATTTTCCTTTATAGTTTCCTTGAAAATTATGTTAAATCTAATGGAATCATGGTCACTGTTGCCCAATTTTTCACCAACTTCTAAATTTGTAACCATATTCTCTCTATTACTAAGAACTAAATCTAGTGTATTCACTCCCCGTGTTGCTTCATGTACATGCTGAGAAAGGAAATTGTCTTCTACTACTTCCAAAAACTCCTTAGAGCTACTATCACCTGTTATGGTTTCCCAGTTAATATGTCTAAAATTAAAATCGCCTACAATGCAAACTCTATTTGACCTGCTCACTTTAGAAATTTCATCGTATATAACTTGCGACTCTATATTATCTAGATCAGGTGGTCTGTAGACTACTCCTACAACTAGACTTTCTATATTATTTTTAATTTCAACCCATAAGGTTTCTGAATTTAGATTTGTCTTAATTCCAGACTTAATGCAGCTTATCGTGGGGGTTCGGTTCTAGGACCGACCACAATAGGTGAATTTCCGCGAAGTAGGATCACCCTGTATACATAGGTTTTTTATAGTTATTTTTATGTTTACTGTATAAACCCTCCCTGTACTGTTAACAAACCACCCTTTACTTTATTAATAACAGCGTGCAAGCGTAAATTTATATGAAAGTGATAGGTAAACTTACTGTGAATGAGGTGGTAATGACATGGCATCGTCGAGAAGAATGCAGAAGGTCACCGAACGAACCATATTATCATCATGTTCTTGTGAGAATTGTAGGAGTGCTTTCACGTGTTCTTACATGGCTGCCAGACGTTCGAGTGTAAGGCCAGGTTCTTTGATTTCCTCATGGCTAAGTTACGAAGTGAATTTAATATACATTACTTATGAAAACCCTTGATCATTATGAAAAATATGGAAGTGGAGAGGCGAAGTATCCTATCAGTGATATTTTGAAATACAGCATATTTTGGACTTTGCACAAACTGGTCTCAATTCAGGTCAGTCTTCAGAAACCAATTATGTTCCTTCTCCTTCTATGATGGAAGTGGATGGCATTGAAAACTGCGAAAATGATACTAACGCTCCCCCAGTAGAGGAAATCTCTTATAAATCAGACGTTAAAGAAGATCTGCAGAAGCTGCTTGAAATTAAAGAGGAGTCTGTTCAGGCAAAGGAAATGATACTGATGCTCCCCCAGTAGAGGAAATCTCTTGTAAATCAGACGTTAAAGAAGATCTGCAGGAGCTGCTTGAAATTAAAGAGTAGTCTGTTCAGGCAAAGGAAATGATACTGATGTTCCCCCAGTAGGGGAAATCTCTTGTAAATCTGACGTTGAAGAAGATCTGCAGGAGCCGCTTGAAATTAAAGAGGAGTCTGTAGAGGCATAGGAGACTGTTATCGAAAGAACTCCTGCAGCATAACATATTAATAAGCACAATGCGAACTGCGCACATGTGAGTTAGACAGAACGAGTGAGGCGTGAGAGAGAATCAAGCTTCAATTAAAAAGCCAATCAGACCCATGATACAGAACATACAGAAAAACAATTCTGTGATTTGTCGTTTCTCACCCTTTCAGCCAATAGCATTCCATGAACTATTTCACGTAGGTGCGAGCCTTTGCGTTTTCCAAGATGCCAATACAGTGTACGCTATCGTACAGCATTTCAAATTGGTGTAATACTGTGAGAGTATGTTTAAATTTATGCTTTTTACTCTTTTTTTTACTGTTTTATTACTCTTAGGCTAGGAAATACTTTCTGTTATCAATAAAATAATGAAAATTTCAATATGTACTTGCTCACGTAGGTGTGACCCTTTTCGTTTTCCAAAACGCTGATACTGGTATCGTACTTTACATGGTGCAATACTGTGAGTACTTATGTTTTTTACTATTTTTTACTATTTTATTATTCTTAGGCTAAGAAATACGTTTTTTATCAATAAAATAATGAAACTACTGGATATCTTAATATATGCTAGCTCATGTAGGTGCGACCCTTTGCGTTTTCCGAAACGCTGATACTGGTATCCTACTTTCTATGGTGCAGAGTTACATGTTCAAATTTATGTTCTTTTTACTATTTCTTGCTGTTTTATTATTCTTAGGCTGGGAAATGCTTTTTTTTCAATAAAATATTGAAAATTTTGGTTTTCAATAAATTAATGAAAATACTGAAAATTTTTATTTTTTTAATATTTTCGCATATACCCAGAAAAAAAAACTCGCCAAAAAAATACCACGATGCACTGAATTCGCAATAGGTGAACCGCGATATAGTGAGGGGTTACTGTATATATATATATATATATATATATATATATATATATATATATATATATATATATATATATATATATATATATATATATATATATATATGAATATACACACACACGTTTACCTTGTCAGACGCTCTGGTTGTTTCTTGCTGTTGACAACTATTGATGGGCAGGTTCTGGTAGAAGAACCCTTGTTGGCCAAGTCCTATGCCCCGTATGACCACAGTTACCAAAACTAGAAACCACAATCCACAAGGAAGGACACGTGTGACCTACCTTCAGGATATCTTATGCCTCTCTCCGAATGTAGCTGCCACTGGAAGACCCTCCACTCTGCTTAGCCAGAAACCAACTGGAATCTCTAAGTGTATCTTTGGTTTTAATTGGTCTGGCATAAACTGCGGGACTAAAATTCCCCACTTCCTCATAAGCTGAAGACGCTTAGAAAAAGAGATGAACCTTGTTCATTCAATTAGTGAATTCAGAGTAAGTAATTCTTAGTCAAGTCTCCAGAGAGGCTAAGTCAAGTCCTCTGTCATTCTAAGCAGTCATTACCAGACATCAGTGTAAGAGTAGTTGATAATTGGAATTCGCTAAGCGAGGAGGTAGTTAATGTTATCTCAATCCATAGTTTTAAGGACAGGTATGATAAGTATCACTAAGTCTAAAATGGAACCGATCAGGAGACGGGAAGATACGAGCTTTGGGCTCTTTCCCGTAAACGCAATTAGGTAATCACAATTAGGTAATCACACCAGAGTCTGTAAATTCATTTATGAATACGTTTGCAGATGATGCAAAGATTGTGAAGAAAGTAGGAAACGAGAACAGTGGTAGAGAACTTCAGGAAGATCTAAATAGTCTGCATGAGTGGTCAGAAAAGTGGCTAATGAAATTCAATACTTCAAAATGTAAGGTAATGAGAATGGGTACAAGTGCAAGAAGGCCCAAGCTTGACTACTCGGTGGCTGGAGTACAACTTCAAGAGACAGAAAATGAGAGAGATCTAGGAGTAAACATACTGGCAGATTTGTCTCTAGAAATACATATAAATGGCATAGTAAGGGCAGCATATGCATTCTTATCAAATGTAAGGGTAGCCTTCAGGCACATGGACAAGGAAATGTTCAGAAATATTTATGTGACCTATGTTAGGCCAAAACTTGAATATGCAGCCCCCTTTTGGAATCCACACTTGAAAAAGCACATAGCTAAGCTTGAAAAAGTTCAAAGACATGCCACGAAACTGGTGGCAGAAATACGCAATCTCAGTTATGATGAGAGGCTGAGGGAATTAGACTTACCATCACTCGAAGCTAGAAGATTGAGGGGGGATATGGAAACAGTCTTTAAATTCCTTCATGGTTATGATAGAGTGGATTGGGATCGATATTTTGATATGGCTGGCTCTAGAAATAGAGGTCATAGTTTGAAGCTTCGTAAGAAAACTTCTTTGCAGGATGTAAGGAAATACTTTTTCAGTATAAGAATAGTTTATAATTGGAATTCGCTAAGCGAGGAGATAGTTAATGCTGTCTCAATCCATAGTTTTAAGGACAGGTATGATAAGTATCACTGAGTAGAAAATGGAAGCGATAAGGAGACGGGAATATACAGAGTATTGTGAGTACAAAACTTATATATGTTGTATGACGAGACTGTCCAAAATATTAAAGGAAAAAAAATTGAGAACATTTTTCGTGAGGGGAGAGAGAAGCTGCCATCCAGTTCTGCCTTGAAGGAAATTTAGAAGAGTTGCCAGAGGTGAAGCCATCACATCACATTACCTAATTTTTTGTGTAAACTGGGGAAAGCTCTTAAGCCGTTTACCTGATCCTGTGGTTCCATATATTGTTAAAATCAGTATCCTTCCCATTTATATTAACTTGTTAGTTAGTTTGATACACGAAATAATTGAATAAGTAAAAAAAAAAAAAATATCCACCTGTCAACAGTACTGAGTTAAGTTGCCAAGTAGTACAGCTGTCTTATTTTCTTCATTTTTTTTTTTGCTTTTCTTTTAGCTTTCTCTTTTACTATTTTGTTTTTATTTTGTATATATATTGAGTTAAATGTAAAGTCTAATCCTGTGATAACATACCTTGGTTAGCAAGTGAGTTTATCAGTTAGGAAGAATATATAGCAGAAACAGGTGGGTGCCACCTCAGACACAGGTTCGAATTTTTCCTTCAGGCTTGACTTTTGTTGTTGTTGCATTTTTTTTCTTTTTCTTTTTATCCTTAAATTACCATGGTCAAGTTTTTAAGTTAAGATGTGTGTTACCAGAAAAGAGATAAACTGAGTCACTAAATAGCACTTATATGGAGATATAAAAATTCGGTGTGAAGCTTAATTAAAAGTTTTTCTCTTTTTTTTTTCCCTCTTTCTCGTCTTCTTTCTATATTCTGTGAGAGGGAGAACATAAAAATGACGCCATCTCTGTCCCAAACCTCTCCCATCCATGGGTCGGTAGGAGGGGTAGCCATCAGGAGACTCAAACAGAAAATCAAGAATTTAGAGGAAATGGTTATAAGCCTTGATGATAAAATTCGGAATATGGATGGAGAAATGAAAGAGAATGAAACACTCAGAGAGCACATAAGATCTTTGGAGGAAGCAAATAAAGCACAAGGGCAGGAGAGAAAGGAACTAGAAAAAAGAATAAAGAAGCTGGAAGGGGAAAAGAGTCAACTAGAATCTAGACTTTCTAAACAAGAAGATAAAAACAAACAGCTGAACGACAACCTAAAGGAATTACATGTTAGTTCACTGCTCTCTTCTGAGAGAGACGAGATGCTGCTTGGAATGTCCAGATTAAGGAAAACATTGAACAGTTCAGAAAAGAGTTCCAGGAGTTGAATATGGAAAATGATGCCATGAAAACTTCCTTTGCTGATGCACAAAAGGGGAATGTGGCAGTAAAAGAGGCTGTAAAGGTGGTGGCACTGGAAAACATACAAACAGTTGACTATAAAGAGACAGTAATCGAAAAAATGAAAGACGTTGTGATAGAAAGGGCAAACCCACTCATCAGACAGGCACTTGATAAGGAGAAGACAGTGGTAATCTCAGGCATAAGCGAGTCCCAGGAGCCAACATGGCAGGGGAGACTTGAAGAAAATAAAGCTAGGGTTGTAGACTTGATAAGAAAGCTTGAAGTAGTATTTGGTCCTGAGGATATTGTAAACATACACCAACTAGGCAAATATTCGAGGGAAGGAAAGCCGAGACCAACAAAAGTAACCTTTGAGAGAAGGGAAACATGTAGGGAAATATTGTTGAGAAAAAAAAGTCTAAAAGACCTTCAAGAATTCAAAGAAGTGTTCATTAGACGATACAGAACACAGGAAGAGATGGGAAAGATCAAAAACTTGTTGCAAGAGGCAAGAAGGTTAAATGATGAAAGAAATGAAGAAGAGAAGAAAAATTTTCATTACAGAGTTCTTCCAGACAAAGGGGAGATAAAGAAGATAATGACAGAAGATCAGGGGATGGGGCCTCATTAAGATTGTTATACACAAATGCTGATGGATTAGCTGGTAAGGCAGTAGAATTAAAAGATAGGATTCACAACAGTAAGGCAGATATAGTAGCAATTACAGAGACTAAGTTGAGTGAGGACATAAACAGTGTCACAGTTTTTCCTAAGGGTTTCAGAATACTAAGGGTTGAAAGATCTGAGAGGACTGGTGGAGGGATAGCACTGCTCATAAGTGAAAGGATTCAAGTTGAAGAAATAAACTTGGCTATAGAAAGTGAGTTCAAGGAATTTCTTGTTGCTCGCATAAATACTGGGTCAGAGAGCATTATAATAACTGTTGTATACAACCCACCAAGGAACCAAAATAGGCTTGAAGTTTATGAGGAAAGTCATATAGGTACTATTGAAGTCATAAACTCAGTTGTTAATATGGCACGGGAAAAAAAATGTAGGATTTTGATTATGGGAGACTTTAATCATAAAGAGATAGATTGGATAAATCTTGACCCACACAGTGTTGAGGACTCATTCGGGGCAAGATTCCTAGATTGCGTACAAGGGAATTTCCTACACCAACATGTAATGGAATCAACAAGGGCCAGGGGTGGGGATGAGCCATCACTACTTGATCTAGTGTTCACAGATAATGTGTTGGATATTGAAAATATTGAGTATGAACCACCAATTGGAAAGAGTGACCACTGTGTGTTGTTGATGGAGTATATCATTGAAGATATTCTTCCTGAGAGTAGAGGCACTGAGGACATGAGGAGGAACTATCGGAAAGGAGATTACATCAAAATGAATGAGCTTTTTGCAGTTATTGACTGGAGAACCTTATTTTACAACAAATCTGTACAAGAAATGTATGACATCTTTTGTGAAAAATATGGGAAGAATGTAGATTGCTGCATACCTGTCACCAAAGTAGGTGTAATTCATGCCAGAGAGAAATGGTTCGATAATGGGTGTAAAAGAGCTAAGGAGTGAAGAGACAAATGCTGGAAAAGGTATAGGAGGAGAAAAAACATAAATGCCTGGCAAACCTACAAAAGAGCAAGAAATGACTTCCTAAGTAAAAGGAGAGAGGCAGAGAGAGACTATGAGAGGGACATCACCAGGAAGGCTAAAGAAAATCCCAAGCTTTTCCACAGCTTTATCAGAGGAAAACTGGAGGTAAAAGAACAGGTTTTAAGGCTAAAGAGAGCGGATGGAAGCATCACTGAGACGGATGAAGAGATCTGCAAAGAACTGAACAAGGAGTTTCAGTCAATATTTACAGTAGAAAATACCCCACCCCCTCAGATTGCAGTGATAGAAGCTCAAGGGCCGGTATTAGAGAACATCAACCTTACAGCCACAGAAGTATGCAAAGCGCTGATGGATTTAGATGTTCATAAAGCTACAGGTCCCGATGACATATCCCCTCATGTGCTTAAAAAATGCGCAAACACAATATCATTGCCACTGAGTATCATATTTAAGGAGTCACTGGAGTCGGGGGAGATTCCAAGATGCTGGAAACAAGCAAATGTGATACCTATCTTCAAAAAGGGAAGGAGGGATACGGCTCTGAACTATAGACCAGTTTCCTTGACCAGCATAGTTTGCAAACTTATGGAGAAACTACTAAGGAAACATATCTCTCTTCACTTGGAATCCTTCAACTTTTTGTCAGTGAGGCAACATGGCTTCAGAGAAGGTAGATCAACAGTAACAAACTTATTAGAATTTTATGATGAGGTAAGCCAAATCTTACAGGAAAGAGAGGGCTGGGCAGATTGCATATTCTTAGACTTCCAGAAAGCGTTTGACACTGTTCCACATGGGAGACTTATTAGGAAGCTGCAATCAATGGCTAGAATAGGTGAAAATGTTTTGGAATGGATAAAAACTTACTTAGAAGGAAGGGAACAGAGGGTTAGAGTAAGACACTCAGTGTCTGAATGGAGAAGAGTTAGTAGTGGAGTTCCACAGGGTTCAGTTTTAGGGCCACTTTTGTTCCTTGTATATGTAAATGACCTACCAGAGTCTGTAAATTCATTCATGAATATGTTTGCAGATGATGCAAAGATTGTGAAAAAAGTAAAAAAACGAGAACAATGATAGAGAACTTCAGGAGGATCTAAATAATCTGCATGAGTGGTCAGAAAAGTGGCTAATGAAATTCAATACTTCAAAATGTAAGGTAATGAGAATGGGTACAAGTGCAAGAAGGCCCAAGCTTGACTACTCGGTGGCTGGAGTACAACTTCAAGAGACAGAGAATGAGAGAGATCTAGGAGTAAACATACTGGCAGATTTGTCTCCAGAAATACATATAAATGGCATAGTAAGGGCAGCATATGCATTCTTATCAAATGTAAGGGTAGCCTTCAGGCACATGGACAAGGAAATATTCAGAAATATTTATGTAACCTATGTGAGGCCAAAACTTGAATATGCAGCTTGTGGGGAGTTTAGGATGCTAGAGTGTTGTTAAGATTCTGTTTTACTAAGGGGACTCAAAGTACCGAGCTCGGTTAAGAGCTCACAAACAGACAGGACAGATATTTGTACTTGAACACCCCATGTCTAATACCATTAGTCGGTTAAATGAAACTCAGAATTCAACTTTCTTTTAATTTTGGAAATGCAATGACATTAAAAGAATTGAATTAAATTTCTCAAATTAAATTTTATGAAATGCTGCCTCGAATCCCGGAGGAGGTGAGTATGATTTCGTTTCCCGGCACCACGGACGTATGCCAAGACTTTGGCCTCAACTCGATGATTACCTCTGTCACACAGGCAGAGTAGAATACAGGACACTGCAATTTCAGAAACAGAAATGACACACTGTTTATAATGGGAAACTGAAAGCATGAGCACACATATAATGAGTTTC
>JAXCGZ010015100.1:0-2500 GCA_037179515.1 Halocaridina rubra
TAGGAAGCTTGTTCCATGCATCAGCTACTCTATTACCAAACCAATTTTTACCAATATCCCTTCTGAACCTAAATTTATCAAGCTTAAATCCATTATTACGAGTTCTGGTTTGGATCATGAATTTTAAAACTTTATTGATATCTCCCTTGTTAATCCCTTTAAACCATTTATACACTTCAATCATATCCCCCCTAACTCTTCGCCTCTCTAGAGAATGTAGATTAAGTTTTTTTAATCTGTCCTCATATGGTAGATTTCTGATATTGTGTATCATCTTGGCCATTCTTCGCTGCACTCTCTCCAAGGATTCAATTTCCATTCTATAATAGGGTGACCAGAATTGCACAGCATAATCTAAATGGGGCCTAACTAATGCAAGATAGAGCTGCAAAATAACTTTTTCCGTCCTATTGCTGACGCTTCTTGAGATAAATCCTAAAATTCTGTTTGCTTTATTTCTGACTGCTGTGCATTGCTCTCTTGGCTTAAGACTACTACTCACAAGAACTCCCAAATCCCTTTCACACTGAGAACTCATGATTTCATGGTTATTTAGCTTATAACTAGTATTGTCTTTTATAGTACCCATTTTAACTACTTTACATTTTTCAACATTAAATTCCATTTGCCATTTGTCCGACCATTCAGATAATCTATTTAGATAGAGTTAGAGGAAAATATTTTTTCCCTGGAGCAGGTATGAAGAAGGTGGGTGAGTCAATAAATAGCTGGATTGAGAAAAAAGATGTTGTTTGTTTGATAGCTGGGGAAATGACGTGCAGGATGGTAGAAGTGAAGAGCTGATTCGGTTGTATAGACAGGCCCTGGATAAGATTAGGAAAAGGGGTGCAGTTCCTGTGATGTGTGGTATTCTCCCTAGGCTTAGCCAAAGTTCAGAGTGGTGGTCTCGAGCTATAGGAGTAAATGCTAGGATGAAAGTCTTCTGTCGGGAGAATAATATAGGTTTTATAGACGGGTGGGATCACTTCACTAGTCGTAAGCATATGTATGCAAGGGATGGAGTGCATCTTTCTAATTCAGGTGTCTCGGTATTGGCTGGTATGATAGACAGAGAGGTAGGGGGGTTTTGTTAGACACAAATAATGAAATGATTAATACTTGTGCAGAGAAATTAGTCAGTAAGGGTTCAGTAAATAGTGGGTCAAATAACTGGGAGTCTAAGGATAAGAACCATTTGTTACATAGAACAAATATTAACAAAAAGAATAGCCACAAGAAGGGTGAAGCTAGAGAAAGTTTAAAAGTATATTATACAAATAGCCGTAGTTTAGGTAACAAGATAGAAGAACTGAGAGCCATAGTATGTAGTGAGAGACCGGATATAATATGCATTAGTGAAAGTTGGATTAAATTAGAAAGCAAACACCTTAAAGCTGAGTACATAATTACAGGATATAAACTTTATAATGCTGATCGTAGTGCAGATAAAAGAGGGGGAGGGGTAATTATGTATATTAAAGATAGCCTCAGAAGCTGCATTAAGTCTGGAATTAAGACAAATCTAAATTCAGAAACCTTATGGGTTGAAATTAAAAATAATATAGAAAGTCTAGTTGTAGGAGTAGTCTACAGACCACCTGATCTAGATAATATAGAGTCGCAAGTTATATACGATGAAATTTCTAAAGTGAGCAGGTCAAATAGAGTTTGCATTGTAGGCGATTTTAATTTTAGACATATTAACTGGGAAACCATAACAGGTGATAGTAGCTCTAAGGAGTTTTTGGAAGTAGTAGAAGACAATTTCCTTTCTCAGCATGTACATGAAGCAACACGGGGAGTGAATACACTAGATTTAGTTCTTAGTAATAGAGAGAATATGGTTACAAATTTAGAAGTTGGTGAAAAATTGGGCAACAGTGACCATGATTCCATTAGATTTAACATAATTTTCAAGGAAACTATAAAGGAAAATAAGAATATTGTTCCAAACTTTAGAGCAGGAGATTTTGAGGGCTTAAAAACTAAATTATCTAATGAGGTATGGGAAGGGATTTCTGGGGTACAGATGTGGGTAGTTAATCCAGCAGGTCAGGTCGCAGGTAGCGGATTACCCCGAAATTTGGGTACCACATGCCAAGGATTATCACAAGATAAGATCAATACATTAAATTCTCTCACAGGAAAGAACAGCAGCCCGTCAGTTAATATAAATTTGGATGAGGAATATAACAATTTTGTCATGACTCTTAAGAATAGTCAGAGAGACTATATTCCCATGAAACATTGCAGATCAAGAAAAAATGACCCTAAATGGATGAACAATAGAATAAAGAATCTTATAGGTATTAAAAGAGGAATATACAGGAAACTAAAAAGAGGTGAAGAGCAGGTGAGGCAGCAATATATACAGTTAAACAGGGAAGTTAAAAAGATAGTTAGAGAATCGAAAAGAAAATACGAAGTTCGAATAGCAGGAGAAGCTAAAGAAAATCCTAAAGGGTTTTATCAACATTATCAACAAAATTTAAGAAAAAGT
>JAXCGZ010015100.1:20000-22500 GCA_037179515.1 Halocaridina rubra
ATATATATATATATATATATATATATATATATATATATATATATATATATATATATATATATATATATATATATATATATATATATATATATATATATATATATATATATATATATATATATATATATATATATATATATATATATATATATATATATATATATATATATATATATATATATATATATATATATATATTTATATATATATATATATATATATATATATATATATATATATATATATATATATATATATATATATATATATATATATATATATATATATATATATATATATATATATATATATATATATATATATATATATATATATATATATATATATATATATATATATATATATATATATATATATATATATATATATATATATATATATATATATATATATATATATATATATATATATATATATATATATATATATATATATATATAATATATATATATATATATATATATATATATATATATATATATATATATATATATATATATATATATATATATATATATATATATATATATATATATATATATATATATATATATATATATATATATATATATATATATATATATATATATATATATATATATATATATATATATATATATATATATATATATATATATATATATATATATATATATATATATATATATATATATATATATATATATATATATATATATATATATATATATATATATATATATATATATATATATATATATATATATATATATATATATATATATATATATATATATATATATATATATATATATATATATATATATATATATATATATATATATATATATATATATATATATATATATATATATATATATATATATATATATATATATATATATATATATATATATATATATATATATATATATATATATATATATATATATATATATATATATATATATATATATATATATATATATATATATATATATATATATATATATATATATATATATATATATATATATATATATATATATATATATATATATATATATATATATATATATATATATATATATATATATATATATATATATATATATATATATATATATATATATATATATATATATATATATATATATATATATATATATATATATATATATATATATATATATATATATATATATATATATATATATATATATATATATATATATATATATATATATATATATATATATATATATATATATATATATATATATATATATATATATATATATATATATATATATATATATATATATATATATATATATATATATATATATATATATATATATATATATATATATATATATATATATATATATATATATATATATATATATATATATATATATATATATATATATATATATATATATATATATATATATATATATATATATATATATATATATATATATATATATATATATATATATATATATATATATATATATATATATATATATATATATATATATATATATATATATATATATATATATATATATATATATATATATATATATATATATATATATATATATATATATATATATATATATATATATATATATATATATATATATATATATATATATATATATATATATATATATATATATATATATATATATATATATATATATATATATATATATATATATATATATATATATATATATATATATATATATATATATATATATATATATATATATATATATATATATATATATATATATATATATATATATATATATATATATATATATATATATATATATATATATATATATATATATATATATATATATATATATATATATATATATATATATATATATATATATATATATATATATATATATATATATATATATATATATATATATATATATATATATATATATATATATATATATATATATATATATATATATATATATATATATATATATATATATATATATATATATATATATATATATATATATATATATATATATATATATATATATATATATATATATATATATATATATATATATATATATATATATATATATATATATATATATATATATATATATATATATATATATATATATATATATATATATATATATATATATATATATATATATATATATATATATATATATATATATATATATATATATATATATATATATATATATATATATATATATATATATATATATATATATATATATATATATATATATATATATATATATATATATATATATATATATATATATATATATATATATATATATATATATATATATATATATATATATATATATATATATATATATATATATATATATATATATATATATATATATATATATATATATATATATATATATATATATATATATATATATATATATATATATATATA
>JAXCGZ010015100.1:27500-47500 GCA_037179515.1 Halocaridina rubra
GTGAAAAAGCAAAGCACGGGAGCCAGTTCATCTGCAAACTCCTTAAGGAACCTTGCAGGGATACCATCGGGACCAGATGCCTTGTTTGTCTTTAGTGAGCGAAGAACCTTATGAACTTTGCGTGAAGAAAGGATAAGGGAGGGCAGAGGGTTAGAGAGGGGAAAAGACTGAGGAACAGGTGCGCTAGAATCGTTGATAGAAGAGTTGGCAGAAAAATGAGAGCCAAAGAGAGTGGCTTTGTTAGTGGGAGAGCAAGCTATAGAACCACCATAACGAATGAGAGCGGGAAAGCTTGAGTTACAGAAGTATTTGGAGAGGTTTTTGGCTAAGGACCAGAAGCATTTGTCAGTGGGAGAGGAGTTAAGGTCATCAACTTTCCTTCTTATAAAGGAAACCTTAGACCTTCGAATCTGAGCTGTACAGCGATTCCTAGCTATAATAAAAGCAGAGCGAGTTAAACCGGAAGGAGAGGCTTGGTAAGATCGGTGAGCCTGATTCCTAGCCTGGATAGCCATGGAGCAGGCAGGGTCAAACCAAGGTTCAGGGGGAGAGAAAGTTATGCATATATATATATATATATATATATATATATATATATATATATATATATATATATATATATATATATATATATATATATATAAATATATATATACATATATATATATATATATATATATATATATATATATATATATATATATATATATATATATATATATATATATATATATATATATATTATATATATATATATATATATATATATATATATATATATATATATATGATTCGGTTTTACGTCTCGAACTCCCTTTTTCATAGAAGTAAGGGCTAGGACAGATGCCTTCTTGCGAAGGACTTGTTTTGGCATATGTAATCGTTTCCCTGAGTGTATGCCCTTACTAACCTCAGTCCGTGACGGGGCGCGAACCCTCGATCTGCCGAGACAGAGTCGCGGACGCAACCATTTAGCCACGGAGACTACATATATATATATATATATATATATATATATATATATATATATATATATATATATATATATATATATATATATATATATATATATATATATATATATATATATATATATATATATATATATATATATATATATATATATATATATATATATATATATATATATATATATATATATATATATATATATATATATATATATATATATATATATATATATATATATATATATATATATATATATATATATATATATATATATATATATATAGTATATATATAAATATATATATATATACTATATATATATATATATATATATATATATATATATATATATATATATATATATATATATATATATATATATATATATATATATATATATATATATATATATATATATATATATATATATATATATATATATATATATATATATATATATATATATATATATATATATATATATATATATATATATATATATATATATATATATATATATATATATATATATATATATATATATATATATATATATATATATATATATATATATATATATATATATATATATATATATATATATATATATATATATATATATATATATATATATATATATATATATATATATATATATATATATATATATATATATATATATATATATATATATATATATATATATATATATATATATATATATATGCATATATATATATATATATATATATATATATATATATATATATATATATATATATATATATATATATATATATATATATATATATATATATGCATATATATATAAATATACATATATATATATATATATATATATATATATATATATATATATATATATATATATATATATATATATATATATATATATATATATATATATATATATATATATATATATATATATATATATATATATATATATATATATATATATATATATATATATATATATATATATATATATATATATATATATATATATATATATATATATATATATATATATATATATATATATATATATATATATATATATATATATATATATATATATATATATATATATATATATATATATATATATATATATATATATATATATATATATATATATATATATATATATATATATATATATATATATATATATATATATATATATATATATATATATATATATATATATATATATATATATATATATATATATATATATATATATATATATATATATATATATATATATATATATATATATATATATATATATATATATATATATATATATATATATATATATATATATATATATATATATATATATATATATATATATATATATATATATATATATATATATATATATATATATATATATATATATATATATATATATATATATATATATATATATATATATATATATATATATATATATATATATATATATATATATATATATATATATATATATATATATATATATATATATATATATATATATATATATATATATATATATATATATATATATATATATATATATATATATATATATATATATATATATATATATATATATATATATATATATATATATATATATATATATATATATATATATTTATATATATATATATATATATATATATATATATATATATATATATATATATATATATATATATATATATATATATATATATATATATATATATATATATATATATATATATATATATATATATATATATATATATATATATATATATATATATATATATATATATATATATATATATATATATATATATATATATATATATATATATATATATATATATATATATATATATATATATATATATATATATATATATATATATATATATATATATATATATATATATATATATATATATATATATATATATATATATATATATATATATATATATATATATATATATATATATATATATATATATATATATATATATATATATATATATATATATATATATATATATATATATATATATATATATATATATATATATATATATATATATATATATATATATATATATATATATATATATATATATATATATATATATATATATATATATATATATATATATATATATATATATATATATATATATATATATATATATATATATATATATATATATATATATATATATATATATATATATATATATATATATATATATATATATATATATATATATATATATATATATATATATATATATATATATATATATATATATATATATATATATATATATATATATATATATATATATATATATATATATATATATATATATATATATATATATATATATATATATATATATATATATATATATATATATATATATATATATATATATATATATATATATATATATATATATATATATATATATATATATATATATATATATATATATATATATATATATATATATATATATATATATATATATATATATATATATATTTATATATATATATATATATATATATATATATATATATATATATATATATATATATATATATATATATATATATATATATATATATATATATATATATATATATATATATATATATATATATATATATATATATATATATATATATATATATATATATATATATATATATACATATATATATATATATATATATATATATATATATATATATATATATATATATATATATATATATATATATATATATATATTATATATATATATATATATATATATATATATATATATATATATATATATATATATATATATATATATATATATATATATATATATATATATATATATACATATATATATATTATATATATATATATATATATATATATATATATATATATATATATATATATATATATATATATATATATATATTATATATATATATATATATATATATATATATATATATATATATATATATATATATATATATATATATATATATATATATATATATATATATATATATATATATATATATATATATATATATATATATATATATATATATATATATATATATATATATATATATATATATATATATATATATATATATATATATATGGTTTATTTCCTTTCGAGTTACATAGTGAGGGGAAAAGGTAGCACTGGGAGAGAGTCTTTTAATAAGGCTTCGCTATCCTATCACTTAACCGCAACAGATCTTCTTACCTAAGCTCACCCTCTGTACCTCCCCCACGTTTAGCACACAAACGTCACATACAGGAATATATATATATATATATATATATATATATATATATATATATATATATATATATATATATATATATATATATATATATATATATATATATATATATATACATATATATATATATATATATATATATATATATATATATATATATACATATATATATATATATATATATATATATATATATATATATATATATATATATATATATATATATATATATATATATATATATATATATGTTTTTATCCGCGCTGTTTTTTACCTCGGTTTCCTAAAAATTTCGTACTTTTTCTAATTTACATATTCTTTACAACAAATTAAGACACCTCGCATAATGTAGATAAATGCGAAAGCGGTCGAACATAGGAACCTTATGTGGAATTGTCTTATAAACTTGCGATTAAAATAATGATAATCTAGATATTTATAATTATTATTATTATTTTAACGATATAATGATAAATTATGATATTATTAATTAGATTTTCATAAAGAAAAATGATAGATAAATAGACTTCTGGATCTTTTATATATGTGGATCGCCTCCCTATAGTTCTTTTGTCCTAACCTAGCCAGAGTATCCTAACCTAACATAAGCTAACCAAATTAATTGGCTTAGGTCTCATATTTTTCCCCTGACCGAGATTCGAATCTGGAATGCAGTTAACGTTCCAAGGTGCCATCGACATAACCTTCCTCTGTGGTATGGTAAGAAACGTCTTGGATGTTTTAACACATGAAAATGTTTTGGTTAAATTAGGTTAGGGAGCAATGCACTAGAGATTGTAAGGTACTCTATAATCAGCCTTTTCATGAATTTTGCATTAATTAAACATCTAGCAAATTAGTATTCCTAATTAGTTTCTTCAAAATCTAGTATTAAACTGCTATACAAGCACTTTATCTTGATGGCACTATTACGATACAAATGTAATTTTGGGATGCCTAACAATTTGCCTGCCAGCACTTCTACCCTATCACATTTTTTTAAGGACTACGTGATTGATGTAGTTTTAATGGAAATCGATATTTAGTAGAAAAGGCTCACTTAGATAAGCTTCAATTACCAAGAGTAAATCTGCACTGTAATGAACTACGTCCAGTCGAGGAAAATTATTGTGTACTGTCTTGCGCTCGAAAGGGAAGAGAAAACTGATGCATAACAAAGGTGTTTATCAAAGGTGTTAATATGATTCCATTCTACTCAGTCAGTCAGTGTTCGTTGGCTCGTGGTGATGGTAGTGGATGTGCGCTCTATATATACAGTGTCGTTGTTCTATTTTCGGCGCTTCTAGTGAGTATTATGTTTTCAAAATTTATGAGAATTTTATTGTCACTTCATAGTGGCTTTCGGACTGAATGGTATTTTTTTTCAAAGACTTAAATAAAAAATAAGTATATTAAATAGGCGACAGTTCGATTGTAATTGCTTCTATAGAGCATTAATGTTACAATGTTTTGAAGTATATGATGTGCATGTTAATGTCAGTTTGCATTGGTTTCTGAAATGAATGATATTTTATTTTTCAAAATATCGTTCAGTTCAGGGGAAAAAAATCAATAAATATGTTATAGAAGAAATAATATTTTTCATTAATGAAAATATCTCAAGTAGATTAATGAATGATTTATTATATATATAAGTATCATGATTCCTAAGGCATAAAAATAAGCACGAGTGCATTAACGGGTAGTATCGAAATGGGTGAATGGCCACTCCAAACAAATACGTTCGAATTTCATGGATGAGATTCAAGTTGCACCTTGAAAGATATAGGATACCTTTCAAGTGGCAGGGAGGCCTTTCCTATAGACTTAACTTCAACCTCCTCTCTCTCTCTCTCTCTCTCTCTCTCTCTCTCTCTCTCTCTCTCTCTCTCTCTCTCTCTCTCTCTCTCTCTCTCTCTCTCTCTCTCTCTCTCTCTCTCTCTCTATATATATATATATATATATATATATATATATATATATATATATATATATATATATATATATATATATATATTTATAAAACTCTTTTACATATTTAAGCGATGTCTTTATTACAATGCGTTTACGCAATAAACCCCTTTTGATCTTAGGTGATTTTAACGATGATCAGTTTCTCTCAGATAACAAATCGGAAAAATAACCCAATCCCTACATTTAACCCAGACGATTAAAAAAGCCACCCGCATTACGTCTACTTCCTCAACATTAATAGACTTGGCTATTGCAAACAGACCAAATTTTATTATCCACTCTGATGTTCTTTCAAGCCCTGTAGGTGATCATGAGCTTCTAACCATCACTATCAATGTAAGGAAAGAAAGGAAACCTCCAAAAATTAGAACATTTCGGTCGTTAAGAAATTACTCTCAAAATAATTTTTGTGACCTACTTCTAAATGATACAGATGCTTTAAATTATATTCTACGTACTGATAATGTCAATAACCAAGTTTCCATTTTCACGAGCACTTTTATTAAATGTTTAAATTCTTGAGCTCCTTTTGTAACAAAAGAGATTAAGTGACCCTACGCTCCTTGGATTGATGATCAAATAAAGGAGGCGATAAAAAACAGAAACAATGTGCATAAAGTGTTTTACCTGAATAAGTTAGACCCTATGGCTGAAAGTATCTATCGAAAACAAAAACGAAAGTAAAAAATATGATATCCATTAGTAAAGCGAACTACTTTAAAGAACTGTTTTTGAAAAGTAAGGGCAACATTAAGGGTACATGGAACATTATAAAAAAAATAATTCCTGGAAATAAAAAAATCATCTGGATTGCTAGGAGATTCAGAGGCTGTGCTCAAAAATAAAGTGGAGGAATTTAACAAACACTTTGCCATGATAGAAGAAAACACTTTCAGGAAATCCCAAGAAAACCCGATAGATTCTAATTTACTTATGAATAATCGTCCTTCATTACCACCAAGAAACTTGAATAAATTTAGGCCACAGCCAGTCGACATCAACACTTTAATACTGACCATAAAGAGTTTAAACACAACAAACTCTTTTGGCTCTGATGGGATACCTTTTCGATTCTTGGTCGATTCCTTACCCGTTACCATTTACTATAGTCTTATAATTATGAATACATCCATTGTAACAGGTGTTCATCCGGATTTTTGTAAGCATTCTATTGTGGCCCCAGTTTTCAAAAACGGAGATGCTGAAAATGTTGGAAACTGCAGACCAATTTTTCTATTGCCCATCCTCTCAAAGATACTAGAAAAAATAATTGCGAACCAATTGATTGATTTTCTCGAATATAATAAATTACTTGCAAAAAACCAACGTGGCTTCCGATCAAATCTTTCCACTGAAACAGCTTTGCTCACAGTTACCATTAAAATTTATGAAAACATTGAAAACAAGAAAATATCCCTACTCTTGGTTCTTGATCTCTCTAAAGCATTTGATAGCGTCAACCATCAAATATTACTCAAAAAATGCGAAGATTTGAATATTGTTTCCCTTTGCTTTGAAAACTATCTTGAAAATCGAGTTCAGTCAGTACGCATTGGGTCAGCCATATCCTCTCCTCAGAAAATAAAGTTTGGAGTCCTTCAGGGATCGATCTTGAGGCCTTTATTATTTCTTATTTACATAAATGATCTGCCTATATATATTCGTGACTGCCTCCTTGTTATATACGCCGATGACACTCAGATCTTACTGACAGGAGAGATAGATAAAACTAATGAATTGCTACAAAAAAGCGAAAGAGGTTCTAATTAGTGCTAAAGCTTATTACAATAAGAATGGGCTCCTGTTAAACGAGAGCAAAACTCAACTCATTTTCTTTGGCTCAAGGCAGTACATATCCCGTATTCCAAATAACATCAATTTAAGACTGCGATGTCACACTCGTTCCATCACAAAGTGTCAAAAACCTTGTAGTACATATGGATAACTTTTTAACTTTCAATGTTCATATCGATGAATTTCAGAAAAAGGTAACAGGTACACTTCTCTTTATTAACCGTGTAAGTGATAGTTTCAACTTTGAATGTCGAGTCATGGTGGTGCAGTCCTTGGTACTTAGTATCTTAAACTATTGCTTGAGAGTTTGGGGCTCAACTAATAAGACATAAATGGGCAGAGTAAGTATAATGCAGAATTTCGCTGCTAAGGTTGCTGTAGTTTTATACTCACACATTTTTTTCGTCTATCCAAGAAAAAGTTAAATCTTATCCAGAAAGTAAGTGTTTCATTATAGGTGATATGAACGCTAGATTTGGTAAGTTTGCACGTGAATTAATTAAGCTTGTCGAGGTACCAAATAATCATTTGTATTCCTATCCTACTGTACCAAACAAGGTGAGACTCCCTAACGATAATGCCTGTATTTTGTCAACCATTTGTATTGACTCTGAATTATTACTAGTTAATAACCTTAAGACGCCTAATGATCACTATATTAGCGACTTAACATATTGTAAAGGAAATGTATGGGTATCGGAAGTGGATACGTGTGTGGTTAGCTTCCAGGTGTTGGGCGAGGTGAGCGATTTTGCAGTGATTCGTAATGATTCGTTCCCTTCAGATCATGCACCAGTATCTGTAACAGTTTCTTTGAAGGGAGTAGATATGGTAAATCTCAGCTCCCGCGCCCAGCTCCTGGGAGAGCATGTGGTGTGGTGTGGTAGTACAACTCGGAACAGCGGAGTAAAAAAGCCTATAAATATAAATGCTATTGACGAAAGAGTCTTCCAAAACAATTTAACGCAATACGAAATACCTGTCGGAATGGAGAGTGTTGACGACTTTGCTTGTAGTGTGACCGATGCATTATATCATTGTGCGAGTGCCAGTAGGAGTCAGCCTAATGAACAACAAGTGGATAATAGTATGGGAAGATGGGAGACATTATTAAATGATAAGGATGATTTGAAGATTTGGCGAGCTATAGACTGGAGGGGTGAGTATGACAGAAAAGGAAATACAGATGATTGTCCTACTAATGAGGAGTTTAAAGATTATTATGAGAGTGTCTTGAATCCCCCAAATAGTGTAGAGCTCGACAATCACGATGTACCCCATGATGTATTTATTCCCGTTTTGGATGAGGCTATAACATCCATAGAAATTGATCAACAAATAAGCAGGTGAAATCCGATAGGGCATGCTGACCGGATGGTGTATCGCCGGGACTGTTCAAGATGTTGCCAGGCTCTTGCATATTAACTCTTATGACTCTTTTTAATACGGTGTTTCAATCGGGTGTATACCCACAGTCATGGGCAAAAGCTAAATTATTTATGATATTTAAAAAGGGTGACAAAGCAAATGTGGGGAATTACCGAGGAATTAATATAATTAGCAGCATTGCAAAAATTTGTGACATGGTGCTGTGTTCCCGATTGAAACAGTGGTTTAAGCCATTTAGAGAGCAGGCAGGAGCCCAAGAGAAAGGGGGATGCCTGGAGCACATTGTAACCTTACGTTTGTTTTGTGACATGGCAAAGAGAAAAAAGATGAAATTGTTTATAACATTTGTAGACTTTTCACAGGTCTATGACATGGTACCGAGAAATGTTTTGTTCCGAGTATTACGGCGATTAGGTTGTGGTTCATTGATGCTGGGCACGATAATTGCCATGTATAGTGTAACAGAAAGTATTATTGGGACCGCGATAATAACCATAACGATTGGTGTGAGACAGGGCTCCCCAACTTCTTGTTTGCTTTTTATTGTATTTGTGGATGATTTGATTAGAATGATTAAAGAAGGATGTGAGTTGGATGGATTTTTGATGTGGTTACATGTATTGGTATTAATGGACGATACTGTACTGCTAGCGACCACAAGAAGAAATATGATAAAGAAACTATTTTGAAAAGCTTTTGTACCGAATATGGGATGATGATTAATCAGTCAAAAACCAAGTTTTTTGTGATAGGCGGCGGTGAAGCAGACTTGGAGCCGTTAGTGGTGAACGAGCTTGTTGTGAACCCTTGTGATAAGTATAGTTATTTAGGTTCACCATTTATGAGTGATGGGTGTGTTTCATCAGCTGTTAGAGCTCATGCTAATGCTAAGGTGTGCCATGTACTTAAATTTGTTTCATTCATAACGAAAAATAACGATATTCCCTTCATAGTGAAGAAACGAGTTTTTGATGCTTGTCTTATGTCAACACTGCTTTATGGATGTGAGTCGTGGGTGTGTTCGGATCTGAAGCCTATGATTCATTTGTACAACTGGTGTTTGAAACAGTTACTGGGAGTGAGGCGAACAACATGTAGTGACGTTTGCTATGTTGAATCTGGATACCCTCCATTGCCAGATCTTGTAAAATATAAACAGCATAAGTTCTTTCACAGAATGTGGCAAGAAAGATCCGAGGACCGAGATGACCCACTTTCATTTGCTATTAGGACTGTCACTGAGGCGAATTATGTTACGGGTAGATTGGTGAGCGAATATATTTCACGAGAGCCAGTAGATCTGAGCGTTGTGATGAGAGTTGTTGTGTCTGGGATCAGGAACAGTGAATCATCTAGACGTAAGATATATAAAGAAATTAACCCATCTTTTGACGTACATCATGTTTATAAGCAAAGACACACTATTAATGAACTGCACAGACTGTCATTTACTCGTTTTCGCGTGTGTGGACATTCATTGGTGTGTGAGACAGGGTGGTGGAAAAGGCGAGGGCGGGGGCGGTTGCTGCCAGAGGAACGTTTGTGTATGTGTGGTGATGTACAGAATGAACGACACGTGCTTCAATATTGTCCGCTCACCGGTCAACTTAGGCAGAGTCATAATTTTGATACTTTGGAACAGTTAATGCATTCTGATCAATTCACGCCTTATACCGTATGTATGATAATTCATAATATTTTAGCACTGTATTGAACGGTGAAGGTATGGAGACCATGTTTATTTTTTACATTGAATTGCTCAATCCATATTGCCAGTTATGCCATCTATATTTGATAACGGTTTAGTTTTTGGACTACAATTTAAACTTATGATTTTAATTTTTATATGATATTTGTATTATTGAAGAGAGTAACTAATCTACTATGCTATGTATATAATTTATCGATGTATTTTGTGGTCAATAAAGTATCTATCTATCTATCTATCTATCTAGGGGGCGCTCGCAAACATGACCATGTCACCCCAATATATGATAAATTACAATGGCTCCGTATGGATGAGAAATACATTTATGAAATGTGCCTTTTAATCTTCAAAATTCATCACAAGTTTATTCCCGACTGGCTCTTTACTTTGACAACTGTAGCTCAGATTCGAGGGGAAAGATTCAACACTAGAAGTCTAGACACCTTTATGTCCCAAGAACAAACGCTAATATGGGAGCTAGAGCATTAAATATTATTGGACCTAAACTATGGAATCAACTACCACAAAACATAAGATGCAGTCAGACAATATCCTCTCTCAAGGGCCACCTTATGAAACTTCTATTGAGGGATTAAGCTTCGTCTTGTGCGATGTTAGTCGATGTCCTCTTTGAAAAACAACCTCACGAAATTTTATTCAAGGACTAAGCTTTGTCTTGTCTTATCTTTTTATATTTTATCATTATTATTACATTTGTATGTGATATGATGGCGGGGAAATTGTATATAGTCCTTTTATCTATGACATTAATGTACTATCCTCTTAATAATGTTTAAATTATGCTTATATAACTATTGTATTGTATCTATTATGTAATAACCATTATTATTGATAGAAGAAAGAATTTTGACTTGGACTTTGACTCTCTCCTCTCTCTCTCTCTCTCTCTCCTCTCCTCTCTCTCTCTCTCTCTCTCTCTCTCTCTCTCTCTCTCTCTCTCTCTTTCTCTCTCTCTCTCTCACTATATGTATGTATGTATGTATGTATGTATGTATGTATGTATGTATGTATGTATGTATGTATGTATGTATGTATGTATGTATGTATGTATGTATGTATGTATGTATGTATGTATGCATGCATGCATGCATGCATGCATGCATACATACATACATACATACATACATACATACATACATACATACATACATACATACATACATACATACATACATACATACATACATACATACATACATACATACATACATACATACATACATATATATATATATATATATATATATATATATATATATATATATATATATATATATATAAAACACATCAAGCACATTACATATGTGAAAACATGAATCATTTTTTACCCCGACCGGGACTCGAACCTAGGACTTATGATGGTGTAGTGGTAGCGCCTTGACTTAGTAATCATAAGTCCTAGGTTCGAGTCCCGGTCGGGGTAAAAAATGATTCATATATATATATATATATATATATATATATATATATATATATATATATATATATATATATATATATATATATATATAACCGAATAAGCACATTACATATGTGATAATATGAATAATTTTTTACCCCGACCAGGACTTGAACCTGGGACTTATTATTACTAAGCTAAGGCGCTACCAACTAAACCACAAAAGGTTAAAGTTAAACAAACCTTACAGCTTATATCTGCTATTGTAGGAATGAACGCATTCTATCTGACTGCCACTATGTTCATATTACAGTTTCCCCAGCCACACTCGTAGTTTCGTTTTCGTATTAAATTCAACACCCAATCTCATTAGGGACCAACAATAACCAAATAAGCAGATTACATATGTAATGTGATTATTTGGTTATGTTGGACCCGAATGAGATTGGGAGTTGAATTATATCTTCTTCTTCGTGTACATCTTTTCCAACTTTTATGTGCGGTCGATGCTTGTAGCCAGTGTTCTCCATATGTTCCTGTCCCATACCTCATCACCCAACAAACCTTTAGATCTCAGGTCGTCAATGATGCAATCCATCCACCTACGCTTTGGTCTCCCCCTCCCTCTCCTACCCTGTACATCCATTTCCATCACCCTTCTCCCAACATACTGTTCATCCCTCCTAACGTCATGGCCATACCACCTTAGTCTACTTTCTTGTATCTTATCTGATATTTCTCTAACTTTTGAGGTACCTCTAATTACCTCGTTTCTGATCTCATCGATTCTTGTTACCCCACACATTCATCTCAACATTCTCATCTCTGCCACATCCAATTTTTCTCTTGTGTCTTCTTTATCGCCCAAGCCTCTGCTCCATACATCATTGCAGGTCTCACAACTGTCATATGAACTTTACCCCTCAACTTAATCCCTATTCTCCTATAGCACAGCACCCCAGACACTTTCTTCCAGTTCTTCCAACCTGCTTGTATTCTGTGGATTCTTTCTGACTTTAGGTCATCATCCTCTGCTACCGTTGATCCCAAATACTTGAACTTTTCAACTCTTTTCAACACCTCCCCCTGCAAACTGACCTTCCCATCCTCATCATCTCTCAACCTCAAGTACTCTGTCTTCTTCCTGCTGATTCTCAGTCCTCTATCCTCCATCACTCTATTCCACTCCTCAAGCTTCTCCTCTACTACCTCTCGTCTGTTGCTACACAGTACAATGGCATCTGCAAAGACCATACACCATGGAGACTGATCTCTAATACCTTGGGTTACTACATCCAAGACCAAATCAAATAGATATGGACTCAAAGCAGACCCTTGATGCAGACCAACATTTACTGTGAGACTTTTCTTCAAGCCCACGCTACTCTTAACATTTGCCTCTGCCCTCTCATACATATCTTGGATGATTCTTACATATATCTCGGGACTCCCTTTTCTCTAATACACCTCCACACTTCTTGACGTGGTACTCGATCATATGCCTTTTCCAGGTCAGTAAAAACCATATGCAGTCCTTTCTGTTTCTCCCGATGCTTTTCCATCATTTGCCTCAAGGCAAATATGGCATCCACTGTCCCTCTTCCGGGCATGAAGCCAAACTGTTCATCCCCAATTGTCGTTACCTCTCTGAATATCCTCTCTATGATCTTCTCCCATATCTTCATAGTATGACTTAGCAACTTATACCTCTATAGTTTCCACACTCCTGAATGTCTCACTTCCCATTGTAGATTGGGATGATTAGGCTTCCTCTCCACTCCTCTGGCACCTTTTCCTGACTAAAGATCTTTTGCATTAAGTCCCACAATATATCTATTCCTTCCTCTCCAAGACTCTCCCATGCCTCCACTGGCATCTTATCAGGTCCTGCTGCTTTTCTATTTTTCATTTTCCTTACTGCCCTCTCTACCTCTCTTCCAGCCACTGTTGTTGTAACTGCTTCATTTAGTAATCCTTCAAAATAATTTCTGCTTTTTATTTCATCCTCTTCTGCTAGAACTAGTCATGGATATCCTTTATTTGTCTTACTTGGGTCAAGTCCTTGGATGCAGCATTTCGGGCCTTGGCAATTCGCCATATTTTATTTTCTCCTTCTGGTGTTTCCAGCTCATCATAAACTTCATTCAATGTCTCTGCCTTTGCTTTTGCTATTGCTCTCCTTGTCTCCTTCTTTGCCTGCTTGTATTCTTCTTAAAAATGCATCCTCTTTCACAGCTCTCAAAGGCAAACTATATAGTTTTCTTTTGGACAAATATATGCTGCTCACACATAAACTAAACTTAATGACTTAATGCAATTTCCCTTAACACTAACCTCTCTATATGTAAACTGGTATCGACTTCTCTGTTCTCTAAGTTAAGAACTAATTATTTTCATTGAAAAGAAAACAAATATGGTAATGATGCCGATAATAATGATACTGTATCTAAAGTTATTATTACTATATTATTAACATTATTGTTAACATTTTTATTACATCATTATTATTTTCTATGAAAGCTACATTTAATATAACTGTATGTATTGCCCTCTTACTTATTACTTCAATTACATGTCTACTTATAAGTTACTTTTATTTTTAGAAGAATAACCATTGTACAAAAATGGAAATAAATGTTTGCGTGTTTTTTTTTTTTATCCTACTCCAGGCCTGATAAATCTGCCTTTTTCCTAGCTTCTTTCATGTTCTTCACCCATTCTTGCACTTGCTCATTCCACCACCATGACTCATAATCGTTTGGGGGTTTCCTTCCAGATGACTTTACAAGTACCTCCTCACCAACCCTCAAAATCACCTTACTATTCTCAGTCCATCATTTTTGTACATCTTCATGCAACCTTATCGTTTCCAACACTTTTCCTTTAAACATAGTTCTCAGCTCTGCATCTTTCAATCTCCACCACTTTATCTTTGGGTCCATCCTCGGCTTCTTACTTTTCCTACATTTCCTGAGCCTGCAATCAATTACTACTATCCGATGTTGCACTGCTACACTCTCCCCATTTATTACTTTACAGTTGCTAATCTCCTTCAGATGGTCTCTCCTACGCAACAATAAATCTATCTAGCTCTCCCTCCCACCACTACTGTATGTAATCAATCTGTTTTCCTTTTTCTCAAAGAATGTGTTGACCAATGCCAGATAAAATGCCACTGCAAAATCAATCACTCTCTCTCTCCCCTCATTTCTCTCGGCCACCCCCAGCCCCCATTAACTCTACCTATCCCAGCCCTCCCAATTCCAAAGTGGCCATTTAGATCTCCTCCTAAAATTACCCTCTTCCTTATAGGAATTGTTCTAAGCTCCTGGTCCATCTCCTCCCAAAATACATCCTTCTCCTCCGCTTTACTCCTCAACTTAATCCCTATTCTCCTGTCGCACAGCACCCCAGACACTTTCTTCCAGTTCTTCCATCCCACTTATATTCTGTGGGATATTTCTGACTCTAGGTCACCTTCCTCTTCTACTGTTGATCCCAAATACTTGAACTTTTCAACTCTTTTCAACCCCCCCCCCCCAGCAAATTGACCTCCCCATCCTCATCGTCTCTCAACCTCAAGTACTCTGTCTTCTTCCTGCTGATTCTGGTACATACAAATATATCATATACGTATCTAAAGTATATAATGACCTTCTTAATACTTTCTAATACTTTCTCCTCTAAATTTCCCAAGAGGCGAGCCCACATGTAGCTACACCATCAATTTGCAAAGAGTAGTAGTAGTTTATTGACAAACAAGAATTACATTTTTCCTCTTTTTTTTTACAATACAATGAATTACAAAGACATTAAAAACAAATAATCAAAAACATGAAGATACCAACAATATCACAACTTATTTGTCCATTAAGAAAAACATTACAATATATTCAACTTAATACGAGTTACTTCATACACCATTATTTAATATTACATTCAACATCCTGAAAATAATTTCAAAACCTCATTAACATATTTACATAAATCTGCTAAATGAAAATCTTCATTCAGCAAATTATCCAAATAAGTAAAATCTAATGGATTATAAGCTTCACGAATGTGTTATGATAAAGGGCACTCCAGCAAAACTTGACATTCATCTTGTACTACAATATTATTACAATTACATACTCTACCCTTTCTGGGTAACCTACTCCACCTTCTTGTTTCTATCTTTAAGTTGTGAGACATTAATCTCAATCTGGTAAAAAATACTCTTAAATAGTCAGGTATATATACACTCTTTTTGTATATCTTATGCACATTAAGACCAGAGTTAAACTCAGATCGGTAATTAACAAACTTGCTAGCACTGTCTGGCTTACAGCGTATCTGTTGTTTTAGTTGCTCCATCGTAAATCCATACGTTTCACCTTCCAAACAACGTGACAGCATTCTAAAACCTGGTGTATTCTTTCGCCTGTACAGGTCAGATACCGAATGAAATGGTTCATCGTGATTTATGTTATTAAATCTTGACCATAAAAATGTTTATCTTTTCTTAATGATTTCATTATGACAGGTGCTTATTCCCACTTCAACCAAACATAAGGAAGATGGAGTAGTGCTTCTTACACCCAGCAGACACTTCACTAATTTATTATATAATTGTTCTATGCATTTTATATTAGATTTAACCAACTCTCCGAACTATACAGCAGAGAAGCAGTAAGGGTAGCATTGAAAACTTTCATCTTATACTGAAAAGGCATAGTAGTATTTGCAGCAAAAATCACAGCAAACTTATTAAATGCTGGAGTAGTTGAAGTTACACGAAGTGCTAGTACTGACTCCATAGTTCCCAAGTCTGTAAACCATGCCCCCATATATAGATATCTAGGACAATACTGGATAACTAAGGTATCCATGATGAAAAGTTCCCAATCTTTTTCATTATCATTTACCACAAAAAACTTAGTCTTTTTTTCATTAATAACCATGCCATATTCAGAGCAGTATTCAGATAAGATCATAAGTTTCCTATAGGACATAATCAGAGACGTCGCCAAGATGACTGTGTCATCCATCAGCAATAAAGCGTGTAACATTCCCAAGTATCCATCTTCTCCTATCCTTTCTTTAATAATTTTAATAATTTCATCAATGTACATGATGAATAAGAGACAGCTAGTTGGTGCCCCTTGCCTTACCCCAGTAAAAGATGATATTATTGTTGACATAAGAATATTTTTTGTACATTTATATATTCCATATAATGCCAAAAGCATCTTTCTACCACATCCCATTGACTTCAGATGTTTAATCATCCTATCACGAGGCACTCGGTCGTAAGCCTTACTAAAATATACGAATAAGCAATATAATATCTTCTTTTTCCAAAGTGCATAATCGATCAACAAGCGAAGAGATACAATATGTTCAATACAGCCCCTGTTTTCTTGACCCCCAGCCTGACATTTATCGATTGAACACTATAAATCTAACCTAACCATGAGAAGTATATCATAAACTTTAGCTAAAGTATTCATGATACTAATACCACGGTAATTTCCGCAGTCAAATCTGTCGCCACTCTTAAATAAATTAATTAGTGTACTATAGCACCAGGAAGCAGGATAACTTGCATAATAAAATACTAAATTAAATACTGTCAGAAAAAATATTAGCCATGTTACAGGTAATTATGAAAACAGATAGGGGAAAATCCCGATATAACTCTTGTTTTTCTTTAGTTCATGTGATGCTATCTCTAATTCCCTATATGTAAAGGGGTCATCTAACAAGGGAATGTACGGTGCTGAGTCTACATCTAGATCATCATGTACAACTTCTACTGTCGGGTTCAACAAGTTTTCAAAATGCATTTTGAATTGGGAATCATCTGGCCCATCTGTTGTTTCTTCTGATGGTTCACCCTTCTAGTTAATAGAGCGCCAAATTAACCTAGAGTCTTCCCTCCCTAACAGTCTTTTCCATCTTGGTTGTCCCTGCTCCCATAAATTAAGACCCTCATTAGGACTGTTTATGTTAGCTTTTGCCACAGAGTTTATTGTTTTACAAGCATTGTCTACTACCAAAGAAACATTCACGTCTTCATGACCATCAATATCAAGAGGAGGACACTCCTCTAAAGCCCCCCTAAATTCAGTCAAATTTACATTCCTATAAGATGGTCCAGCACTAGCATAATAATGGTCCACTAGAGGTATATAAGACTGACCAAGCATTTGAGATCTCTCTAAAAGATCTGATCCCGATATATAACTATAAGGTGCAATACTGAACTGGAGACTCAAAGGAGCAAGGCTGATCCAGCAATTTCGCGATGGACATACATACAATTCTTGTATTAGATTTACAATTTCTGGTTTTACAA
Organism: Halocaridina rubra; assembly: GCA_037179515.1. NCBI lineage: Eukaryota > Metazoa > Arthropoda > Malacostraca > Decapoda > Atyidae > Halocaridina > Halocaridina rubra. Next base: position 46,461 of record JAXCGZ010015100.1, read on the forward strand.
GGCACAAATCAATTTCTGACTTCCAAACAGACTCTTGTCTATAGGACAAATCACCACCTAATATCTTTTTCCCCATATTCAAGTGATTGCCTATCACCAGGCTGGTACTTTTACATATTTCGATTAAGTGTCGTCCATGACTATTTAAGGTAAAGTCTTTCGTTCCTCATACTCATAAGCAACATTGTCACAGCTGGTAATGGTAGGTTTGGCTACACGAGAATTAAAATCTCCTATTACAACTGTTCTAGAATGCTCCATTATTTTAGCAACCAAATTACCAAAGAATGACGGTTCAAAATAAGGTGAATCTTGTATGGGAATATATACTCCTCCAAAAATCAAAGATGCAAAGCAAGATAACTCAAGCCAGATCTGTCCCTCTATATTCATATCAACATTCTTTACATATTTCAGAATTGAACATTTTACAAATAGTGCAACTCCCCCCCCCCCTTTTCTCATTTACTTTAGATGGATTCTGATACACTTTAAATCCCGGAACACTAAAGCAATAACTGGTTTTGGTTTCTAACAACCATACAATGTGAAACTTTAAAACAAAAGACAAAATATCCTCATTTTGCAGTTTATCCCCCACACCTGCAACATGCCATGCACAAACCTGCAATCTATTCAAACAACTATCCAACTGTGACCTCCTTAGAAAAAAATGGGTGCATATCTATCGATCACTAGTCCATCTAGTAGAAGTACCCGTTGTTCAGCATCATGCACAACATTTGTTCCTTGATTATCTGGTTTTTCCTTTTCCTCTTTTTCTATCCTGCGCAATCTTCTAATTTCTCTTTTAACAGCCGGGTGGACATCTTTCCTTACGTAAACTGATTCAAACAGAAGTCCTGCATGCTTAAGATTTCTGGCCTTTTCAACAATGGCATTCCTTATCTGATTATTTTCTACTATCACAAAGGATAGGCCTTTTCCTGTTTGCCGTTTGTTGTCCAAGCCTGTTCAGTTCCCAATCATTCACGTCGAATCTCTCTGTGTAGCCAGTGTCCTCCACCACAGCCTTTACT
>JAXCGZ010015100.1:52500-82500 GCA_037179515.1 Halocaridina rubra
CTTCCTTCTGAGGACTCCGTATATGGCAGTAACTATGGACAAGAGAGTAGTGGCGATTTATATATGAATTCAGTGAGCTACATTAATAAAATTTACTCTGAAGAAATTCAGAAAATCAAGGATTTGGTTCAAACACTCGCGAGAGACTTCGAGAATCTGCTGGTGAAAAACAAGGAATTGCGCCGTGAAACACAGATGCAAGATGAAACATAAATGAATTGAGAACTGAACTAAACGATATGAAGCAACTTCAAAGTTTTGCAATTCACCAGAAGATGGTCAATGAAACCCTTCATAAAGAAATGATTGCATGAGAGATGGAAATGGAAGAACGCCAAACCGACTACGATAATATGGTCAAGGAGTTGCAAAATGAACTGACTGCAAGAGAGAAGGAGATGAAAGAACGTCAAATGGACCACGATAGAGCTATTGATGAGCTGAAAAATGACTTGATTGCACGAGAAAATGAGGTGTAAATATGTCAAGTGAACCACGATATAGTTCTGAAGGAAATAACAAGTGAATTAGCTGCACAAGCTTTTACGAGGGTAAGTTAGAAGCAAAATCTGATGAAGTGAAAAAATTGCGTGACGAATTAGCTGAGGAGAAAACAGACAAAGAAGACTTAGTCACGAACTTGTTGAAGTTAAAATGTGAACTTGCAGATAAGGCGAGAAACTTAGAATTAAGTACCCAGCATCTGCTTGAAGCACAACGTGAAAATGAAATACTTGCAGAATGTCAAATGGACTGTGAGAAAATGATTGAGAGTTTGGAAAATGAACTAACTGCAAGAGAGAATGAAATGAAAAAACGCCAAATGGAATACGATAGAGCCGTGGATGAATTGCAAAATGAACTGACTGCAAGAGAGAATGAGATGGAAAAACGCCAAATGGACCACGAGATTGTTGTGAAGGAATTAAAGGATACAACGGAAGCTTGTACAAGCTTTTACGAGAGTAAGTTAGAAGCAAAGTTTAATGAAGTGAAAGAATTGCGTGACGAATTACCTAAGGAGAAAACAGACAAAGAACAATTACTCACCAACTTATTCTATTTAGAAGGTGAACTTAAAAGTAAAGCGAGAAATTTGGAATTATCTACCCAGCATTTGTATGAAGTACTACATAAAAATGAGAGACTCTCAAAATATCAAATGGATTGCGAGAAAATGCTTGAGAAGTTGCAAAATAATCTCACTGCCAGAGAGAAGGTGATGCAAGATCATCAAATGGACTGCGATGATATTGTGGAAAACTTTGGAAAAGTGCTAAATAAGGCATTAAAAGAACAAATGGATCGCCATAAAGCTGCCTACGATGTAAAGTTTAAAGAAAAAATTAATGAAATGTAGGAATTTCAAAAGGAATCTCGCTAACGAGAAAAAATAAATACCCATAGATTTTTCGAATTTATCATGCTGCTATCTACGATTTCTTTATTTTCAACTTACCAGTACTCATAGTCATAGATTTTATTGCCAAATATTTAGTATGCATACATGAATAAATATGTACATTATATTCAGAGGCACTAGCCTGCTGAGCAAGAGATCCTTGGCAGGCAGTTTAGTATATATTTCACATAAATTAAAGTATGACGGCAATAGTTAACAAAAGCTCCAATATAGCAATCTCATACTTATCTTGTAATAAAACAAAACAGTAGCCTGACCTTAACCTGGACATAATGATACACTAATACTGTATAAATTATTAATCAACAGCTGCTTGATTTTGCCTAGTAAATAAATGCTGTTTGAGTTTCTTTTTAAATAAAGCTGTGCCAGTTATTGTTATTAAATCTTCTGGTAATGCATTCCAACATTTTGGGCCAAAACAGTGAAGAGAAGATTTGTACAAGGTTGTTCTCGGCTGTGGACATATAAAATTTATATTGTTACCTCTGGTTCCATGGTTGTGTTGAACAAATCTATATAATTTTCTGTTATCATTAACATCACTATGTATAATAATAAGACAGAAATATTGTATCAAGTAATTAAATTTAAGCAAGTTTAGGTCCTTGAATAAAGAGGAAGTTGAGTCATATTTTCCACTATATGTAATAGTTCTGATCAGTCTTTTCTGAGTTACAAATACATCCCTTACAATTGACGGCCAAGTACAACCCCAGATGGACTAACAGTATATAATATGAGGATAACACAGGGAATAGTATATGCTTTTTAAGGCCTCATTTGTTAGGTTATGGCGAATTTTATACAAAATTCCACACGTCTTGGACAGTTTTGAGCAGACAGATTGAATATGATATTTCCAACTTAAATTCTCATCAATAATTACTCCCAAAAATTTCTTACAAGCAACTCTTTTAACTTCATACCCATTCATATTAACTTGACCAATATTGTGTACTACAGATCTATTTTGAAATAAGATATAGTCAGTTTCGGAAACATTTATCTTTAATTTATTAACAGAGACCCAGTTCTTAATTTTTTCTAGTTCACTATTTAAAACAGAATGCAGGCGGTCAAGGTTATTATCACGCAAGAGAAGGTTGGTGTCATCTGCATAGAGAATATATTTGAATTTATTACTGGCATTGGAAATATCATTTATATAAACTAAAAATAACAATGGGCCCAGTATTGATCCCTGTGGTACTCCCCTCTCAATAGTTTGCAACAAAGATGCTTTCCCATTTCAATATACGGCTTGTTTTCTATTTTTCAAGTAGCTCTTAAATAACTGTAATGGTGTTCCCCTAATACCCACACAAGTTAGTTTTTCTATTAGTATATCATGGTCTAATGAGTCAAATGCTTTGGACAAGTCTAGGAAAACCCCGGCAACAAAGTTTTTATTTTCCAAATTTTTATAAACATCACTTGTAAAGTTCATTATTGCTTTTTCAGTGGTCTTATTATTACGGAATCCGTATTGATTTTCGGATAATAGGTTGAACTTTTCAAGGAATTCTTTATGCCTGTGAACAATCGCTTTTTCAAACACTTTACTTAAAGACGGTAATATAGATATAGGTCTATAGTTATTTTCATCATCTACAATGCCTGACTTAAAAATAGGTATTACTTTAGCACTTTTTAGTTTGTCTGGAAAACATCCTTGCTGAAAACATAGATTGATTATGTGGGTAAGTGGGGTATCAATGTAATGGGCAGTGATCTGAAGTAGTTTTGATGGAATTTCATCATACCCCGATGCTGTATTTGGTTTTAAGGTTTTTATATATTTTGTGACTTCCTCCCTTGTTACAGGATACAAGTAAAACGAAAAGTCTGGTGGATTATTAAGAAACTGTCGGTGTGAGTTTTGTTGCACATTTTGTTGTTCCTGTGTTGGCTGTGCTATAGTTAAGAAATTATTATTAAAGATATTAGCAGTGTGGTCATTATCATTTTTTAATTTGATTTCCTTTGAATGATTAATTTGTTTTCGTCCCATTAGGCTGTTTATTGTATTCCAGGTGGACTTGCTGTTTCCTTGTTCCTTCTTAAGCTTATCCTGAAAATATATATTTTTTGCAGCTCGGAGTAGTGTTACTAATTTGTTTCTGTAAGCTTTATACCTGGTTCCAAAAGACAAAGGCCATTTTGATGCAAGCCTTTCTAATCAGTGTTTTTCTTTGATACTATTTTTTAATCCTGCAGTTATGTGTGGGCATCTGTTGTTTTTATTATTTACAGTCAATTATCTTAGAGGCAAGCAGTCTAGAAATTTACCTCTAAATGTACAGTGAAATTTATTAAAAGCTTCATTTGCATTATTTAAGTCAATGATATGTTGCCATTTTTCATGTGATATATCTCTAGTAAATTTAGCTATGTTATCATCAGAGTAATGTCTTTTTTCTACATATGCATCAAATTTATGTTCTTCTTTTTTAAACTGGGAGTATACTGCGAAATGATCTGTTATGTCGGTGTACACTATGTAATTACTTATGTTGTCTTCAAGATTTGTGGTCCAGATATGATCGATTAGAGATGCACTATTTTCAGTTACTCTCGTAGGTTTAGTAGTTATTGGAAAGCAGCCACGTGAATGCATTAAGTTTATAAAATCAGTTACTCTTTGATCATTTATTTTAAACAACTCTAAGTTCCAATCACCGAATAAATATATAGTTTTGTACTTTTTTCTTGCTGCAATATCAAATACTTTCAGTAAAGCTTCAAGGAATTCAGGCATGTTCCCCTTTGGTTGTCTATATACAGATGCAAAGAAGCAATTTTCCTTACCGTTATGTACCTGTACACTAACACATTCAATGAATCGTTCCATCATACTGCACTCCTTTATAACACTCGAGCTATACTTATTAACTACATAAATACATACACCTCCACCTTTCCTGTCTCTGTTCTGAGTGAACATATTGTACCCTGTTATATTATACAGTGATTCAATATCATTATCCAGCCTAGTCTCTGAAAAACCTATTACATCACATATATTATTTTCTGTTAAACATTGATCAACAAATATTTGAAGATTATTTGCAAGACTCCTAATGTTCATGCACAAAACCGAAAATGCATTAGATTTATTCAAATTTGAATACAGTTCATTTAAGTATATATAACTTGAAAAAGTGTTGGTTGCATTTCTCATATTATTCAAAAACAAATCTATTTCATTTTCAAGATCAAGTGGGTTAAATATCAACCTATCAAGCTCATTGATACATAAATAATTGGGAAGTACTTTGTCGTTGTTTGTTAGCCTTATAAGTTCATCGTCACTAATGGAATAGTATGGGAGGTATCTATTTACAGCCATAGTGAAGAAATAAATTATAATACTTTTACATTACTGACTTACAAGCTACCATTTACTTCTACCATATCTTACCGGGTTCTTCTGGCCAGTACTAAACACTTCTCCTATTGGGGAAGCCCAGAAAAAACTTGTTGTTAAAGTTAAGCCCTCACGATTTTCAGGGGTCTCGTGCTTAGGGTTCGCGAGTACCAAGGACTGTTCATACTTTGGGAGCGTCCCCTTACAAGAAGTTTATTGGCTTCCCCAATGTGAGCGAGTGTTTATGCTGGCCTTCAACCACTGGTATTGGTTAAGTTGAAAATGGAGAAGTTGGAGATGGTGGCATTAACCCAACCACTGAGGGGGGCAAGCCAGCCTCAACTTGGTGCCGGTCCCAAGCCCGGGTAAATGGGGCGAGTTGGCGGCAGGAAGGGCATCCGGCCATAAAAATTTGGCCAAAACCAAAATATGGACAGTACAGATAACGAGAATAGTCACCATACTAGGGCGTTCCCCTTAGGCGATGCATTGGGGCTTCACCTGACCCCTCCAGAAAGACAGCAAGGGTTACCCAGTCATGGGCGGGCTGGGTTAAAGAGGCAAGCTCGAGGGAGAGTGTCAATTGAGGTGCTGCGGGTGGGCACTCTTAATGTGGGGACGAAGACTGGGAAGGGGCGAAAATTGGTGGACCTGATGGAGAGGAGGAGAATTGGAGTGCTGTGTGCGCAGGAGACCAGGTGGAAAGGAAATAAGGCGAGGGAACTGGGTGAGGGTTGCAAAATGTTCTATAGTGGAGCAAATGAGGAAGGGAGGAATGGTGTAGGAATAATACTATCCAAAGACCTGAAGGAAAGCTTACTTGGTGTGAATAGAAAGAGTGACAGAATTATGAGTTTAAAGCTGGGAGTCAATGTGGTATGTGCCTATGCCTCACAAACTGGTTGTTCAGCGGAGGAGAAGGATATATTTTGGAAGGAGATGAACAAGGAGCTTAGAACAATTCCTATAAGGGAGGAGTAATTTTGGGAAGAGATCTAAATGGCCCCTTGGGAATTGGGAGGGCTGGAATAGGTAGAGTTTTAGGGGGCTGGGGGTGGGCGAGAGAAATGAGGGGGGAGAGAGAGTGATTGATTTTGCAGTGGCATTTGATCTGGCATTGGTCAACACATTCTTTGAGAAAAAGGAAAACAGATTGATTACATACAGTAGTGGTGGAAAGGAGAGCTAGATAGATTTATTGTTGCGTAGGAGAAACCATCTGCAGGAGATTAGCAACTGTAAAGTAATAAATGGGGAGAGTGTAGCAGTGCAACATAGGATAGTAGTAATTGATTGCAGGCTCAGGAAATGTAGGAAAAGTAAGAAGCCGAGGATGGACCCAAAGATAAAGTGGTGGAGATTGAAAGATGCAGAGCTTAGAACTATGTTTAAGGGAAGAGTGTTGGAAGCGATAAGGTTGCATGAGGATGTACAGGAATGGTGGACAGAGAATAGTAAGGTGATTTTGAGGGTTGGTGAGGAGGTACTTGTAATGTCATCGGGAAGAAAACCCCCAAATGATAAAGAGTCATGGTGGTGGAATGAGGAAGTGCAAGAATGGGTGAAGAATATGAAAGAAGCTAAGAAAAAGGCAGATTTATCAGGCCTGGAGCAGGATAAAGAGGAGTACAAGCAGGCAAAGAAGGAAGCAAGGAGAGCAGTAGCAAAAGCAAAGGCAGAGACATTGAATGAAGTCTATGAAGAGCTGGAAACACCAGAAGGAGAAAAGAAAATATGGCGAATTATCAAGGCCCTAGTTGCTGCATCCAAGGACTTGACCCAAGTAAGACAAATAAAGGATATCCATAGAGAAGTTCTAGCAGAAGAAGATGAAATAAAAAGCAAATGGAAAAGTTATTTAGAAGGATTACTACATGAAGAGAACCCAAGAGCAGTATTTGAAGATGGACTTCCAAATGAAGCATTTACAACAACAGTGGCTGGAAGAGAGGTAGAGCGGGCAGTAAGGAAAATGAAAAATGGAAAGGCAGCAGGACCTGATAAGATGCCAGTGGAGGTATGGGAGAATCTTGGAGAGGAAGGCATAGATATATTGCGGGACTTAATGCAAAAGATCTTTAGTCAGGAAAAGATGCCAGAGAAGTGGAAAGGAAGCCTAATCATCCCAATCTACAAATGGAAGGGAAACATTCAGGAGTGTGGAAACTATAGAGGTATAAAGTTATTAAGTCATACTATGAAAATATGGGAGAAGATCATAAAGAGGAGACTAAGAGAGGTAATGACAATTGGGGATGAACAGTTTGGCTTCATGCCTGGAAGAGGGACAGTGGATGCCATATTTGCCTTGAGACAAATGATGGACAAAGGTCTGCATATGGTCTTTATTGACCTGGAAAAGGCATATGATCGAGTAACACGTCAAGAGGTGTGGAGGTGTATTAGAGAAAAGGGAGTCCCCAAGAAATATGTAAGAATCATCCAAGATATGTATGAGAGGGCAGAGGCAAATGTTAAGAGCAGTGTGGGCTTGACGAAAATTCTCTCAGTAACTGTTGGTCTGCATCAAGGGTCTGCTTTGAGTCCATATCTATTTGATCTGGTCTTGGATGTAGTAACCCAAGGTATTAGAGATCAGTCACCATGGTGTATGCTCTTTGCAGATGACATTGTACTGTTTAGCAACAGACGAGAGGTAGTGGAGGAGAAGCGTGAGGAGTGGAGAAGAGTGATGGAGGATAGAGGACTGTGAATCAGCAGGAAGAAGACAGAGTACTTGAGGTTGAGAGATGATGAGGATGGGAAGGTAAATTTGCAGTGGGAGGTGTTGAAAAGAGTTGAAAAGTTCAAGTATTTGGGATCAACAGTGGCAGAGGAGGGTGACCTAGAGTCAGAAATAACCCGCAGAATACAAGCGGGATTGAAAAACGGGAAGAAAGTGTCTGGGGTGCTGTGCGACATGAGAATAGGGATTAAGTTGAGGGGTAAAGTGCATAAGACAGTTGTGAGACCTGATATGATGTATGGAGCAGAGACATGGGCAATAAAGAAGACACAAGAGAAAAAACTGGATGTGGCAGAGATGAGGATGTTGACATGGACGTGTGGGGGTAACAAGAAGCGATAAGATCAGAAACGAGATAATTAGAGGTACCTCAAAAGTTAGGGAAATATCAGATAAGATACAAGAAAGTAGACTAGGATGGTATGGTCATGTCGTTAGGAGGGATGAACAGTATGTTGGGAGGAGGGTGATGAAAATGGATATACAGGGTTGGAGAGGGAGGGGGAGACCAAAGCGTAGGTGGATGGATTGCATCAATGGCGACCTGAGGTCTAAAGGTTTCTTGGGTGATGAGGTATGGGACAGGAACATATGGAGAAAACTGGCCAGAAACATCGACCCCACATAAAAGTGGGAAAAGATGTAGACGAAGAAGAAGAAGAAGCAGATATATATATATATATATATATATATATATATATATATATATATATATATATATATATATATATATATATATATATGTGTGTGTGTGTGTGTGTGATTACCTAATTGTGATTACCTAATTGTGTTTACGGGAAAGAGCCCAAAGCTCGTATCTTCCCGTCTCCTGATCGCTTCCACTTTATACTTAGTCATACTTATCATACCTGTCCTTAAAACTATGGATTGAGATAGCATTAACTACCTCCTCGCTAAGCCAATTCCAATTATCAACTACTCTTACACTGAAAAAGTATTTCCTTACATCCTGCAAAGAAGTTTTCTTACGAAGCTTCAAACTATGACCTCTAGTTCTAGAGCCAGCCATATCAAAATATCCATCCCTATCCACTCTATCATAACCATGAAGGAATTTAAAGACTGTCACCATATCCCCCCTCACTCTTCTAGCTTCCAGTGTGTGTGTGTGTGTGTGTGTGTGTGTGTGTGTGTGTGTGTGTGTTTGCATACACACATACATACATACACAAACATATACATATGTATGCACACACACATATTTATACAATGAGCATAATGTATACGTACACATATATACATATATACGAGCATACATACTTACACACATATGCATACACATATACACATATACACATAAATACGCATGCATGCATATATGCATACCCACATATAAACAAGTAAATACACACATGCATGCACATATACATATATAGACGCACACACACGAGCATATATACATGCATACTTATGTACAGAGTAGTAAATGAAAATGGAGATACTATAAAGAGACTTAACATGACTGTACAAGGAAAACTCTCTAATGAAATGTTGATGGTCTGTCTTGAGGAACTACTTTGGTCAGTGTATGCTTGAGGAGGAGTTTGTCTACCCCATCAGGTACGGACGGGCCTTTCGCGATATTGAAACTGTTGGTCGATTCAGTGACAGTCGACTCCACTATCTTGCGTTTATATGGACATGAGCTCCTGATCATCATGGTGGCACCATTCCAATTCATTGTGTGCCCATGTTCTCTCATATGGACAAAGATTGCAGAGTTCTCTAGTGCATATTTAAGTGATCTTTTATGTTCGAAAATTCTTTGCTGTAGAGAGTGACCTGTTTTCCCTATATACGACTTATTGCAGTTATTACCATCTATTTTGTATACACCCTCATTGGTCTCTTGTTTTCATTTTATTAAGATTTACTAACTGGCTTCTCATAGTTTTTGGGTACTAAAAACAAAAGGAGAATCCTTGCCTGAGTTTTTGTTAGTTTCTCCTAAGGGGGCATGAAGCGGACGTATTATCTTATCTCTGTGATTGAAATTGTAACGACTGTAGTTACTTCGCTACTTCAAACGGAAAGAAAGAGTTATTTTACTTAATACATAAAAAAGGATATTCACCAATACAAGTAGAATATAAAACTTATTTAATGATCAAATTCAGGGTTATTTATATGCACAGATATTTCAGTGGGAGGAGTTACAAACAACCCAAGAGTAATTATTGACCCATTAAATACAACTTTAAAATACCTTAATAATTACTAAATGATTACCTCTTTACAATAAGTACATAGTTTTATAAAAAAAATATTATTTACAATATGTACGTTTGTACAAAATATGTTCTCCTTTTTGTGCCACAGAATATACACCTTGCTTTGTGCAAAGCTTTGTCAAAAAAAGGTTCGGGGTAACATAAATTATCTAGGTGGTTGGAAATAGTGTTAATTTCTCCATCTATTTATTTATTTTATTTTATTTTTTTTAGGATGGGATAGGATAGGAGGGGGAAAAAGGGAGGGAATTAAGGATATAAGGGAATTGGAGGGAAAAGCATGAAAATTAAATACAGTAAGAGAAAAAAGAGAGGGGCAGGCCCTCGTGCTAAGTTTTGATCTGAAATTCAGATTCTATTTCTTGCTCTATGACACTATCTATTTATTGGAGACTGCATATTGTAAATGCTAGAAAAATTTTAGGCTACACCTAGCATTATTTGTTTATATACAAGTGTATGTACATTTGCAAATTCTATTGAAATATGCTATTTTTCGCTGGTAAGTGTATGTATCTTTTGCGCTAAACTGAATCATTATTCTTTACTTTCAGTTGTTATTATTATTATTATTATTATTATTATTATTATTATTATTATTATTATTATTATTATTATTATTATTATTATTATTATTATTATTATTATTATTATTTTGCATTTTTGGATCTGGAGAAAGCGTATGATAGAGCTGATAGAGAGGCAATGTGGAATGTTTTGAACTTATATTGAATTTATTGTAAATTGTTGCATGCAGTGAAAAGTTTGTATGAGGGCAGTAGAGCTTGTGTTAGGGTAGGGAATAAAATGAGTGATGGTTTCCAGTCAGTGTGGGACTGAGACAGGATGTGTGATGTCACCATGGCCGTTCAATTTGTATATTGGTGGAGTTGTAAGAGAGGTGAATGAGCGAGTGCGTGGTCGAGGTTTGAGAATGGTAGATGGGGATGATAACGAGTGGGAGCTGAATCAGTTGCTGTTTGCAGATGATACTGTGGTGGTGTCAGATTCAGAGGAAAAGCTGTGTCAGTTAGTGTCAGAATTTGGAATGGTGTGTGAGAGAAGGAAGTTGCGAGTGAATGTGGGAAAGAGTAAGGTTATGAGTTGTACAAGAAATGAGGATGGTGTTGGATTGAATGTTATGTTGAATGGAGAGACACTTGAGGAAGTTGATCAGTTTAAGTATTTAGGCTCGGTTATAGCTGCAAATGGTGGAGTGGAGGCAGATGTGTGTCACAGAGTGAATGAAGGATGTATAGTGTTGGGTGCGTTGAAAGGAGTGATGAAGAACAGAGGGTTGGAAATGAATGTTAAGAAAGTTTTGTACAAGAAAGTGGTTGTACCAACTGTGATGTATGGATCAGAGTTATGGGGTATGAAAGTAAGTGAGAGACGGAAACTAAATGTGTTTGATATGAAATGTCTGAGGAGTATGATTGGTGTATCTCGGTTGGATAGGGTTAGGAATGAAGTGATGAGAGCAAGAACGGGTGTGAGGAGAGAAATTGCAGCCAGAGTAGATATGAATGTTCTGAGATGGTTTGGCCATGTGGAAAGGATGGATGATGAAAGACTGCTGAAAAAGGTGATGAATGCGAGAGTTGATGGGAGAAATACTAGAGGGAGGCCTAGGTTTGGATGGATGGATGGAGTAAGGAGAGCCCTGAATGATAGGAGGATGGATGTGAGGGAACCAAGCGAGCATGCTAGGAATAGGAATGAGTGGCGAGCGATTGTGACGCAGCCCGGATGGGCATCTGCTGTTACCATGGGGCTGCATCTTACAGAAGTAGCCCTGTGGTAGGGGCAGTAGGAGGAGTTGAAGTTGTGAAGCGACACAGGTTGTGGAAGAGTCGGGAGGATGGGCTGTGGCACTCCAGCAGTGCCATCTGAACGGTCACTAGCTCCCTCGTCATTGCCCATAGAGCAAAGTAATCCCCTTATTGTTTTCTTTCTTTGATGTCGGCTACCCCCCAATTAAAGGGGGAAACAGCCAAGGTAGATAAATAAATAAATATATTATTATTAATATTATTATTATTATCATTATTATTTTTATTATTATTATTATTATTATTATTATTATTGTTATTATAATTATAATTATTATTATTATTATTATTATTATTATTATTATTATTATTATTATTATTATTATTATTATTATTATTATTATTATATTATCATTATTATTGTTATTTTTATTATTATTATTATTATTATTATTATTATTATTATTATTATTATTATTATTATTTTTATTATTATTATTATTATTATTATTATTATTATTATTATTATTATTATTATTTTTTTATTATTATTATTATTATTATTATTATTATTATTATTATTATTATTATTATTATTATTATTATTATTATTATTATTATTGCTTTTTTTGTTTTTGTTCTTGTTGCTATTATTATATTACTATGATGTATAACCTTTACTCAGCTATCTGAATATGCTTTGTAAATTCATAATTGCTTACACATTTCATAATTCAAAGTAATCTCCATCTTCTAGGAAAGCTAGATTTCTGTTCACTGTAATTGTATGTATCACTTATAAGTGTACTCTTAGTTTTGTAACAGAATAGCCATTGTAAAATATAAATAAATGTTTGTTTGTTCATGATTGCTGAGGAAATGGATACATGACGCCGAATGAGTGGATTTTCTATATACTGTGGCCGGAATATGTAAACAGTTTCCTGTCTATTAATTAAGATGTCCAAAAAAAGAATCATATAATTGTTCTCCCAATCCAGTTGGAATTTCACTTATGGAACCTAGCTATTCAGTTATCCAAAAACCTCATCAAAATTTCCCCAAGCCTCATCCCAGTAGGTCAGAACATCATCTACATATCTAAGCCAAATCATGTTGTGTGGCTTGATATCCTTATTAATCTCAGTCTTGAAGTGTTCCATATATGAATTTGTAAGTAAGGGAGAGAGAGGGCTACCGTACTACAACCGAAATTTTGTCTGTAATATTCCCCATTGATAGTGAAATAATTATTAGTAACGCATAACCTTATTAATTTTATCATATTCTCTAAAGAAACAGGGAATTCACTTGCATATGACCTGAACCTCTCTTTCAGGAAATGTAGAACATTTTCAATAGGAACATTTGTGAACAACGAATCCACGTCTAAGTTAAGCAATTTTATGTTATTAAGGGGAACACTCAAAGACCGGAATTTATGAATGAAATCATCAGTGCGTCTGAGATGTGCTTGAGATATATGGCCTAAAATCGGGAAGTAGCGGTTAGCCATTTAGCCAGTTTATAGTAAATTGAATTAATGCATGCAAATATAGAGCGTAGGTGAATGTTTTCCTTATGAGTTTTTGGCAACCCATAGAAATAGGGGAGAGCTGGATTCGTAAATTTTTTTCCGTTTTAGATGGGGCCCTTATTTTTTTTCTTCTGTTTTTCTTTTACAAATTATGTCCATTATTGATGTTATTTTCCCATAGGGCCAGTGCATGGGGATTATCTTCTAACCCCGACTGGTAATTATAATTTATATCACTTAATGCGTTTTAAATTACCTTGAGGGACAGGGTTATTTGCTTCTTCTTTTTACATGTTCTTGTTTGTTGGCTGTATCTCTTGCCATTGTAGGATTAGGTCACCAAATTAATAAGTAATTCAAATATTTTTATGTTGTTTTCTTTAATAGACCTCTTCTTACCACAATGAAATTAAAACTTAATAACACAAAATAATTAGTAACTGCAAAATAAAAAGAAAAATTATGTACACTGGAATCTCAGTAATTGTTAAACTCATTACACACAATGAGGCATATACTCTAATAATATATATATATATATATATATATATATATATATATATATATATATATATATATATATATATATATATATATATATATATATATATATATATATATATATATATATATATATATATATGTGAGATCAGCAACTATCATTTATTGAATATTGAATGAGTATTCCAAATGTCATCTGAGCTTCATATGAAATATAAAGAAGCTGTATAGATGGCTGAATAGAATGACAGACTGATTTATAAATACTTAACTGGGAAGACAATAGAGAAAACGTGTATTATTTTAACAGCTCAGGTAGCAATTTATGATTTATCTTATAGAGTTTAGAAGCCACACCACATAAACTGTGCTGTTAACAACTTAGCCATATTCGAGGGGATCTCTTTATTTCTATACTAATTTTTACAAATTGGATGGGTTGGGCACACCTTTGGGATTACTATCATCATTGATATGTAGACAAGAATTGCAAATACCAGAAATTTAAAGCAAAGAGAGATCCATATTGATATAATGTGATGTGGTTGTCATTATTTGTGTCAATCTTGAAATGTGTGTTGTATACTGAACTGTTTGTGTTGCTCTGTACATAAATGTCCTCCTTGAAAAATACAATAAGGAAAAAACTTTTGGTGTCGGCAGTTTGTTCATATACGTATGTTAAAGTTACATTGATTTATGCTGCTATGTATATTTCTATAGAAATCGAACACCTCTCATCCGTTGCACACGCATTCTCTTTTGTAAGGTAATGATGATCATTTTTGTGCTTCTAATTGCCATGATATTTAGCAAATAGAACCGTACTATGTAATTATCTCGCTGTACTACCATTTCCAAATGTGTAAATACTTTTGCAGTCAGATTTATTCCATTACATCCTCAGACATATCCCAAAGGCGACATATGGAGAAATATATCGTTCATAGATGTTTTGAGAGGTTCAGCCAAAGGTATCACAGAATGCCCGTCACTTCATGAAAAGTGTTCTTCATATTGCCATGTGTAGTAAAGTTATATTTTCATTAAACGAAAGAAGCATATAGTGTGAGTTCTTCAAGGGATACTACTCTAGTATTTCATGAAACGTTAGAGCTCCATTTCGTAAATACATGAAAATGTAATATATTCAATATTATATCCAGCCCTTTATAACTTCAGACAATATAGATAAGATGTAGTTGGTTAGCCCATGGCATCAGCCGCCCGTTGTGATACTACAGCTGAAGGACTGTTGGGCATGAATGGGGCTGTCCAGGACAGTTCCACGTTAAGTCTTCCTCCGGTTACAGTTCTTTTTCTATGCCTACATCAACACCGAATATTCTTTGATTTTCGTCACAGATCTGTTATTATCCCTTCACATCTGACAAGTCATAATACCCTCATCTCTGTTTCTCAATGCTTTATGCTTTCTTCGTGCCCAGGCCCGATGAGGGTAATTTTCTTTGCCTATTCTGGCATCACACCCATAAAAATTTTTGTTTCAATTGGTGGCTTCACGTAAAGAATTGAAGATCTTTATGAGCCTATAAACTCACACGTTAGGCATTGATCTGCAAAAGCTTATCTCGCATATGATTTGGTCTTAAAAGTCGATGCATGAGACCACATTTATCCTATGTCATTGAAATGCATCACGACAGTTGTCAAGGGATGCTCATATTGTCAGTTAACTGATTTTTTTTTTAACTTGTTAATACTTCCTCATTTTTTAAGAGAGAGAGAGAGAGAGAGAGAGAGAGAGAGAGAGAGAGAGAGAGAGAGAGAGAGAGAGAGAGAGAGAGAGAGAGAGAGAGAGAGAGAGAGAGAGAGAGAGAGAGAGAGAGAGAGAGAGAGACGTTTTCAGTCTTAAGCAATACATTTCACACTAGTCATAAGAACATAAGAACATAAGAATAGAGGACACTGCAACATGCCTACTGGCACACACGAGGCAGCTCCATTTTTTAATTGTATTTTCAGCATGTCTAACCTATTCTATTCTACTCTACTTATTTATTCTATTTTTCTGTTTATGATTTTTCTAATAAGCACTAACCTATTCATACCCACCCTACCTCTGTCATATGTCTATCTAATCTACATTTGAAGGTGTCTAAGGTATTGGCATTTACTATCCTACTAGGAAGCTTGTTCCATGCATCAGCTACTCTATTACCAAGCCAATTTTTACCAATTTCCCTTCTGAACCTAAATTTATCAAGCTTAAATCCATTATTACGAGTTCTGGTTTGATCATGAATTTTTTAAACTTTATTAATATCTCCCTTGTTAATCCCTTTAAACCATTTATACACTTCAATCATATCCCCCCTAACTCTTCGCCTCTCTAGAGAATGTAGATTAAGTTTTTTTTAATCTGTCCTCATATGGTAGATTTCTGATATTTATTCCTTGAAGATGCTATTCTACCACTGACCTTCTATTATATGTACTGAATATATATTTGCAGTACGTCACCACCCACATAATATTTCATCATTAAATGACTCTAATGAGCGGGAGCTTGTCCAAATTGCATCTTGGAGTTGAATTTAGGAGTTCTAGGATGGGAGTTAGACGCTGTATCTACAGAGCGATAGAAAGGCTAATGATGTTTTGAAGATTTTTCAAGACCACGGCGAACCGCAAGTCAGTCTTTGGTAACATTAAGATAGATTTGTATTTATCAGCATTTTCAAATTATTTTTTTACTTACACTTAGAGGATAGTAACTTATTCAAATATTGATTTGTATAAGATACAAAATATAAGTGCCTATTAGAAAAGCTGCTAAAATTACTTGCAAATATGCCGTAAATTATATACCAACATAAAATAATAGAAAAAAAAATAAAAAAAAAATTTTCAGCATAATGGTGCTCATACTCTTTTTCATCTTAAATCCAAGAGTAAAGATGATGATATCCGCACTTCAATTTGGGGAGCTTTAGGGTGGGAATTTTGAATAAGGTTGGGAGAGCGTAGGTGCGTAACTAATCATATGCAACTAGATAACGCTCTCCATGAACAACCCTAAGAGTAAGAAATTTTTTTTCCATGTATAAATTGTGCAATATATCATAGCGTTTTGAAAGTGAACTCAATTAATAAATCGGTTTGCATAAATTCAGTTTTACGGTTTCATAATTGCGACCCAGAGTCGCTATTAAAGTATATCTAGTACAAAATCCTGTACAAAGGATCTTCTCCTGACTTTGGCTAGAGCAATACCTTAAAATATGCCTATCGCTGCTTTTTTCAGAGAGAAAGAATGTCAACATCATCATTAGAGTTTGAAATATGTCTTTGTCAACTTGCGTTGTTGCCTGATCCTGCGTAGTAGCATGAAAAGAATAAACCAAGTATAGAAGGAAGGTGCTGAGGAAGATTATAGAATTTAAATGACTATCGCAGTTTCATATTATAATATGAATATCGTACAATATTACTACAAAGAAAACCATACACGTAAGACTTAAGATATTTCTGGACCAAAGAACAATGAATATTTATTTCGTCGTACACATTATGTGAAGGATATTTTAGTAAGCCAATCTCTCTTCTATAAACGTCTAGTGATCTGTTAAGCAGCATTTGAAACCCAGGCTGTAACTGACAATGTCTGCAATAAATATTTTCTGGTATCAGTGATCTTACACATGATCCAGCTATTGCTTACCTATTGCAAATCAGGTTTTTGTTACTGCCTTGGAAAGCCAGTTTAGTGCCTGATGGAAACCTTCAGATGTGATAGCGCAAGTTCCCTGCACAAACCAAGGTTGAGCGAGACTCTTCAAGTCCAGGACTTCTGTAATTTGGGCTGGACTGGCTGCAGTAGCAATATCCTGCTTGTTTGCTAATATTAATACTGGCACGGTAATTACTTCCTCATTCTGAAGCTGTGGAGATTCAATTTCGCACTTTATTAACAGGGGATAAGTTTTGGTATTTATACTTGCGTAGGAATAAAAAAAAGTGGTTAGAATTAATAATATGACTTATGAATGCTTCTACCGCTTCCCCGCGAGGCTGGATTCGTCGGCAATATAAAGTCGTTCACATTCACTCGAAAGAGCTTCAGTTTACCTTATTTAGCGTCCTACACATTTTTTTATTTTTTATTTTTTTGGCATGTGCAACTCGTGACGTAAGGACCTGCAAAATATCAGGAAGCAAAACTCATGTCTAAAGAATGTGTTGTGTTTGAATGCATACAATAGACATGAATATATATACTTACCAAGGTATGCAGAACTTCTTTGCATTCAGCAAACCTATTAGCATCTCCACTGTCGACAACAAAGATGACTGCGGAAGTCCCGTCAAAGTAATGTCTCCAGAGGGGGCGTGACTTATCTTGACTATGTAGATCCCACACAGTAAATTCTACATTATTGTGCTGTACGGTCTCCACATTAAATCCTATAAACATGTTCAGATAATGCTAAATTATATTAAGAATTTGATTTATATGAATGTTGCCACTATATGGTTTCACCATGTGATTTTATTAAATTAATATTAAAGAACTAGACTTAGATGATTGTCAGCCAATGATGTATCTCGATATCAAGTATTATGACTGTAAGACACATTACTTTAAGTGTGGGGGTGACCATATTGCATAGTCTGTAATGGTCAAGAACTTCTTTCGAATATGTGATTCCATTAAAATGCAGCCACTTAATTCAAAGATATTACTGCAAGGGAGAAAAAGAATGTAAACGCGTTTATTTTTTTTCAGTGAAGCGTGACTATTCTACTCATCAACAGAAGTCATTAGTATATACTGATAAGACTAAAGATACTCGTTTATATTATTCTGACTTCTTTTTGATTAATTTTGTCTTTTCATAGAGTACCAAAGGGGGCTACTGCAAACAGCTGGCACTGGTCACAATATACTAAAAGGCTCTTTTGCAGCTGTTAAATTGTGGGCATAAACAATTAGGACTATGTTTATGAAGGCTTTTTATCGTGTTTTAGGAATCTTTTTTGCTTTATATGCGTGTGACACCAGGACTAGCAAAAAACTACCCTCATCAATAAAGGTCCGGGCACGAGTAAACATTAAGATGTAGGAAGAGAAAAAGCTAATGGACAATGCGGAGATGAGGTAAATATCCACAAATAGAAAGGACAGACTGAAAAAATAGTCAAAGTACTGAGGACCTAGAAATATGGAGGATTAGCTCATGAGATAACGATACATTCGCTTTTTGAGGAAGATAGGTAATAAGAAATTGGAAAGCCAGAAGAAGGAAGACAGTTCCAGAGTCTGGAGGGAGATGGGAAGAACCAATCTCTGCACCGCCCAATCCGCGAGCTACAAATCTTCATACAGTACCTTGAGTCTAGGCCATTTGGCCAGTGTTGCATGTCCTCGGCAGTGGGGGAGGGATGCAACTCGCCAACTCATCAGAGCAGCAATGGCAGTAGTAGTGATAGAAAAGGGAAATGGATGATACCTTTCGGCGAAGAGAGAGAGAATCCAGATTAGAAGTAAGATAAGGATCATTAATGAGTCTGACTGCCTTAGATTCAACCCTAGCAAGGAGATAAGCATAAGAAGAAGCACTACAGATGTGCGAGCAATATTCTAAGCAGTGATGGATAAGACCTTTATAGATTTTAAGTGACTGTAAAGAGGAAAAGTAATGACGAAAACGAAACAGAACCCCTATTTTTTTTGGATTAAGATTTAGAAATTTGGGTTATGTGATTCCTCCAAGACAAGTTAGAAGCTATATGGATTCTTAATATCTTGATAGAATTAAGAGGGTAAATTTCGTTAATTTTGAAGACAATAGGGCTATCAGGAGTAGAATATAAAAAGATAGCCAGAAACTTTCTTGGAGGCACTAGATTTAATTAAATTTTGGGTGCCCCACTCAGATACCCTCTGTAAATCGGGGTTGAGAGTAGAAGAAAGAGTGATGCGAGACTGATTACGAGTAGCATATGAAGGTTGTGAAGAAAAGGCAGATGAGAAGTGAAGGGTAGAATCGTCAACAAAGGCGTGAAGAAGATAGGAAGATGGGGATTGCAGAAGATCATTGATGAAGAGAAGGAAGAGAATAGGCAAAAGAACAGAGCCCTGTGGAACACCGCTGGTAACTGGGAATGGGCTAGATAAAGCACCATCAACAACTACAGATATAAGACGGTCAGAAAAAAACTGAAAGTCAGAGAGAAGGGGTAAAGCCATAGGCAGGGAGTTTGGCCAACAGAGCCTTGTGCCAGACTTTGCCAAAAGACTTAGAGATATCAAGGGCGACCACAAAGGATTCCCCACAGTTCCTCAGAGAAGATGACCGTACACGTAAGAAAGGACAGGAGGTCACCCGTAGATCATGCCTTGTGGAAGCCGTACTGGTGATTGGAGGTAAGGGAGTTAGATTCAAGGTGCTTTAAGAAGTAAGCATTGAGCAAAGTTTTGAAAACTTCAGCAATAGAAGAGGTTTGGGCAATAGGCCGGTACTTTGAAGGAATAGAGTGGTCACCCTTCTTAGGAGCAGGTTGAATTACAGCATTATTCCAAGATGAAGGATAGATATTGGTTGTCAGAATGAGGCGAAAATGACGGCAGAGCACGGGAGTCAGTTCATCTACAAACTCCTTAAGGAACCTTGCTGAGATATCATCGGGACAAGTTGCCTTGTTCGCCTTTAGCGAGCAGAGAGCCTTATGAACTTTGCGTGAAGAAAGAATAAGGGAGGGCATAGGGTTAGAGAGGGGTAAAGATTGAGGGACAGGTGCACGGGAATCGTTTATGGAAGAGTTGGCAGAAAAATCAGAGCCAAAGAGAGTGGCTTTGACAGTGGGAGAACAAGCTTTAGAACCATCAGAACGAATGAGAGGGGGAAAGCTTGAGTTCCAGAGGTTTTTGGAGAGATTTTTGGCTAAGGACCAGAAACCTTTGTCAGTGGGAGAGGAGTAAAGATCATCAACTTTCCTTCTTACAATGGAAGCCTTAGACTTATGAGTCTGAGCAGTACAGAGATTCCTATTTGTAATAAAAGCAGAGCGAGTTAAATCAGGTGAGGCTTAGTATGACCTGCTGTTATGACTATAACTTGACGAATGACTTACTTGAATCTATTTTATATTTAAGAAAGAGGGAAGAAAGTGGTGTTTTTGCAACTTAGGTCCCATTTTATGATTAATTTTTTTCTATTTTACTTTAATTTATATTTTACATTCTTTTATACAACTGAGGAATGATAGTATCATATATAATCATTAACAAATATGATTACTGGTATACAAACAATAATTTGTTGTAAAAATGAACATCTAAATAAATGCTGTCGCAGGAAAAATTGGCCGTCTTCAGTGTACTACCTCGTGTTTACTGAGTTTATGTGCATTCAGTCTTTTCATCAAGTAATGATCACTTTTATGTAACGGACTCCCTTTCCTACTAAGGAAGAAGACGTTGCTTCTTGTGAAGGGCTTTGGTTTTGGCACTTGTGACCATTACCCTGAGTGAATGCTATTATTATTATTATTATTATTATTATTATTATTATTATTATTATTATTATTATTATTATTATTATTATTATTATTATTATTATTATTATTATTATTATTATTTTTATTATTATTATTATTATTATTATTATTATTATTATTATTATTATTATTATTATTATTATTATTATTATTACATGTAATGATACTTTCTATATTATTGCTGTTATCTAATGCTGTTTTCTGTAATGCCAATAAAGAGCACATACAACAGTACTTGCATTAGGTTACAAACAATAGTGACTTTATTTGCAGACTCGGCTGATCATATTACGACTTCAAAGCAAAAAACTATGGAACTTGTTCTATATCTTCTATAAGAGCCAATATCACCCTTAGTAAGGTAGGGGGTGGCTAAGTTAAAGCAAAAAATTTGACTCCCCATTTCTTTTTATGATTATGACACCAGGACAGGCCAAAAATAAAAATTATAAAATAAAACAGCCCTCATCGGGAATGGGCACAAAGAATACATAGAGTAAAGAGAAACAGAGATGGAGCGTAATTACTTGTCAGATGTGAAGGGATAATAAGATATGTGTAATGAATTTTCAAGATTATTCAGTGTTGATGTAGACATAAAAAAAACATAACTGAAGGAAGACTTAATATTGAACTGTCCTGAATAATCCTATTTATGTTCAAAAGAACCTTCAGCTGTAGTATCGCAACGGGCGCCTGGTGCTATGGCCCAACCAACTACATGTTAAATTTAGTCAACTTTAACGACACGGATCTGAAAACGGAGGCGGTATTCTTCCCTTCCTTTGGGAAAATTATTAAGATTGACAAATATGTTAACTGAGCAAAATATTTTAGTTCTTACCAACAAAAAGCAGGCCTTCTTGAGCATTAACTTACCTATGGTAGGAATGGTCTCTACAGTTTCCCGTAATTTGAGTTTGTAGAGTATGGTTGTTTTGCCAGCGGAATCCAAACCAACTGTTTAAAAAAAGAAATGGATCAGTGCCAAATTGACATAATGCCCCCTGAAAAATTTAAAGGAAACAATACCAAATTAATAGCCACATGTATGCCTCTGATTATCACTGACTTCTTAGCAAGTGCCACTTTGAACTCTCAATTAGAAGTTCTTTAATTTTTTCCTCCTTGTAATCAAATGGATCCAAATATTACAGTACCAACTATTTCAAGGATTCCTTTATTGTCACATCTCTTTTTTACAGCAGCTAAGAATGATTTTGCCATGCTCTATTGATCTGAGTTGAGCTCCTGAAAAATCTCCTCCGAAGATAGCAATGTACTAACATTTAATTCATTTAGTGTGTGTGTTTGTGTGCGTGGTGGGTGTGTGTGTGTGTGTGTGTGTGTGTGTGTGTGTGAAAATTACCTAATTGTTATCACATAATTGTGCTTACGGGAAAGAGCCCCAAGCTCGTAACTTCCCGTCTCATGGTCCGTTCCATTTTGTACTTGGTGATACTTATCATACTTGTCCTTAAAACTATGGATTGAGTTAGCATTAACTACCTCCTCGCTTGGCGAATTCCAATTATCAACTACTCTTACACCAAAAACTACTTCCTTACATCCTGCAAAGAAGTTTATTTTTTGAAGCTTCAAACTATGACCTCTAGTTCCAATGCCAGCCATATCAATATTTCGATCCCAATTCATACTGTCATAACCATGAGGGAATTTAAACGCTATCACCATATCCCCGCTCAATCTTCTAGCTTCAAGTGATGGTAAGTCTAATTCCCTCACCTCTCATTACTACTGAGATTGCGTATTTCTGGCACCAGCTTCGCGGCATGTCTTTGAACTTCTTCCATCTTAACTACGTGATTTTTCAAGTGCGGATTCCAAAAAGGGGCGGCCTTCTTGCACTAGTAGCCATTCTCATTACCTTACATTTTGAAGTACTGAATTTCCTTAGCCACTTTCCTGTCCACTCATGCAGACTATTTAGATCTTCCTGAAATTCTCTACCCATGTTCACATTTGTTACTTTTTTCACAATCTTTGCATCATCTGCAAACTTATTCATGATTGCATTTACAGACTCTGGTAGGTCATTTACATATACAAGGAACAAAAGTGGCCCTAAAACTGAACCCATATGGAGCTCCACTACTAACTCTTCTCCATTCAGACACTGAGTGTCTTACTCTAACCCTCTGTTCCCTCCCTTCTAAGTGTGTTTTTATCCATTTCAAGACATTTCCACCTATTCTTGCCATTGCTTGCAGATTCTTAATAAGTCTCCCGTGTGGAATAGTGTCAAATCCTTTCTTGAAGTCTAGGAATATGCAATCTGCCCAGCCCTCTCTTTCCTGTAAGATTAGAATTACCTCATAATAAAATTTTAATAAATTTGTTACTGTTGATCTACCTTCTCCGAAGCCATGTTGTCTCACTATCAAAAAGTTGATGGATTCCAAGTGAAGAGAGATATTGTTTCCTTAGTAGTTTCTCCATAACTTTGCAAACTATGCTGGTCAAGGAAACTGGTCTATAGTTTAGAGCCATATCCCTCTTTCCCTTTTGGAATATAGGTATCACACTCGCTTGTTTCCAGCATCTTGGAATCTCCCCTGACTCCAGTGACTTTTTGAATATGATACTTCGTGCTGCTGATATTGAATTTGCGTATTTTTTAAGTACATAAGGGGATATATCATAAGGACTTGTAGCTTTATGGACATCTAACTCCATCAGCGCTTTGCACACCTCTGTGGCTGAAAGGATGATGTTACCTAATACCGACCCATGAGCTTTCTGTCTCTGCAATCCGAGGGGGTGGGGTATTTTCCATTGTAAACACTGACTGAAACTCCTTGTTCAATTTTTTGCAGATCTCTTAATCCGTCTCAGAGATGCTTCCATCTGCTCTCTTAAGCTTTAAGACCTGTTCTTTTACCTTCAGTTTTCCTCTGACAATGCTGTGGAAAAGTTTGGGATTTTCTCTAGCCTTCCTGGTGATGTCCCTTTTTTAGTGTCTCTCTGCCTCTCTTCTTTTACTCAGTTAACAAATTCTTGCTCTTTTATAGGTCTGGCTATTCCTTTTCCAGCATTTGTCTCTCCACGCCTTAGTTCTTTTACATTCATTATCGAGCTATTTATTTTTGCCATGAAGTTCACCTACTTTGGTGACAGGTATGCAGCAATCTACTATCTTCCCATATTTCTCACAATAGATGTCGTACATTTCTTGTACAGATTTATTGTTAAGTAAGGTCCTCCAGTCAATAACTGCAAAAAGCTAATTTATTTTGGTGTAATCTTTTTTCGGATAGTTCCTCTCATGTCCTCAGTGCCTCAACTCTCAGGTAGAATATCTTCAATGATATACACCATCAACAACACACACTGGTCACTCTTGCCAAGTGGTATTCCATACTCAAGTTTCTCAATATTCAGAACATTATCTCTGAATACTAGTTCAAGAAGCGATGTCTCATCCCCACCCCTGGCTCTCGTTGGTTCCAGTATATATTGGTGTATGAAATTCCCTTGCACACAATCTAGGAATCTTACCCCGACTGAGCCCTCACTACTGCGTGGGTCAAGATTTATGCAATCTATTTCGTTATGATTAAAATCTTCCATAATCAAAATCTTACATTTTCTCTCCGGTGTAATGTTAACAACTGAACTTATGACTTCGATAGTACCTATATGACTTTTTCTTAAACTTTTAGCCTATGTTGGTTCCTTGGTGGGTTATATACAACAATTATTATAATGCTCTCTGACCCACCATTTATGAGAGCAACAAGAAATTTCTTGAACTCACTTTTTATAGCAAAGTTTATTTCTTCAAATTGAATCCTTTCACTTATGAGCAGTACTATCCCTCCACCAGTTCTCTCAGATCTTTCAACCCTTAAAATTCTGAAGCCCTTAGGATAAGCTGTGACACTATTTATGTCTTCGCTCAACATAGTCTCTCTAACTGCTACTATATATGCATTACTGTTGTGAATCCTATCTTTTAATTCTACTGCCTTAGCAGATAATATATCAGCATTTATGAATAAAAATCTTAATGAGTCCTTATCCCCTGATCTTTTATCATTATCTTCTTTATCTCCCCATTGTCTGGGAGAACTCCGAAATGAAAATTTTTCTTCTCTTCTTCTTTTATTTCTTCATTTAACCTTCTAGCCTCTTGCAACAAGCTTTTTATCCTTTCCATCTCTTCCAGTGTTCTGCATCATCTAATGAACACTTTTTTTTTAAATCTTAAAGGCCTTTTAGGTTTTTTCCTCATCAGTATTTCTCTACATGTGTCCCTCTCAAAGGTTACGTTTATTGGTCTTTGCCTTCTCTCCCCAGAATATTTACCTAGTTGGTGAATGTTTTCAATAACCTCAGGACCACATTCTTCTCCAAGCTTTCTTATCAGGTCTAAAATCTTAGCTTTATTTTCTTCAAGTCTCCCCAGCCATGTTGGCTCCTGGGATTATGTTCAAGATTACTAATGTCTTCTCCTTATTAAGTGCCTGTTTAATCAGTGGATTTGTTCTTTCCTTCACAACATCTTTCATTTTTTCTATTACTGTTACTTTATAGTCAACTGTTTTATGTTTTACAGTGCCACCACCTTCACAGCCTCTTTTACTGATACAATCCCTTTTTTGTGCATCAGCAAAGAAAGTTGTCATGACAACATGTTCCGTATTCAGCTCCTGAAACTCTCTTCTAAACTGTTCGATGTCCTCCTTAATCTGGACATTCCAAGCTGCAATCTCGTCTCTCTCAGAAGAGAGCAGTGTACTAACATTTAATTCATTCAGGTTGTCATTCGGCTATTTGTTGTTATCTTCTTGTTTAGAAATCTGATTTCTAGTTCACTCTTTTCCCCTTCCAACTTCTTTATTTGCTTTTCTAGTTCTTTTCTCCCTTGCCCTTGTGCTTTATTTGTTTCGCCCAAAAATCTCATTTCCTCCCTGAGGGTTTCATTCTCTTTCATTTCTCTATCCATATTATGAATCTTACATTCAAGGTTTATAACCAGTGTCTCTAATCCCTTGGCTTTTTGTTTCAATCTCCTAACAGCCACTCCCCCAATGAGCAGAAGTAGACAAAGTTACAATGCCATCGTCAGCGGGTCTTTAATTCATAGTGTTTACGTTGCGATGGCAAACCAACAGTTTTTTCGGAGATTTTGTTTGATTTTTCTTGAATGAAGAATAAAGCATTCATGATTGTAAAAGCGAATGACATTAATACCGAATTCGTATTATGGAATGTTAAACAGCATAGTTATATTTTACAGTGTCAATACTGTAACATTGCAGCACTTGTCCCAGTGTTAGGCTGTAACGTAAACTTCCTGTGGAATTAAATATTTAATTCACTCAAAGATAATCTAGCACGAAGCCAACAACATTGCAGCTGACAGACCCTTAAGTACTAGAGTATCTCATCAGAGGACATCGATTAATATTGCAATGACGAGTAATGATGAGAAAGTAAATTCCCAAGGCTAACAAAAAATTTCATAAAGCATTTTTTGTTTATTCATAATATGTTAGGAATCGTCTTTATATCATTAACTCTATTTCACATCATTAACATTAGTGTTGTTTATACGAATTTGTGTATCTGCCACGTGAGATACGAATTAAAGTGTAAGAGTTGCAAATACTGATTCGTCAGGTCGAGGGTTTGCGGCCCCCCACGGTCTGGGGTTAGAAAGGGTATTCACTCAATTTGACGGTCACACTTGCCAAAACTAAAGTCCTTTGGAAGAAGGTACAGTCTTAGGCCTTACTAGAAAAGGGAGTCAGTGACGTAAAACAGATCAGTTGCAAATACTGAAAATCTATAATCGACTGTGAACCGCAGCTGCGCAGTGGTTAGAGCTCTCGACTCAGAAAGTGGCACATCCGCAATCGAACTCAATACAAGGTGTTAGGAAGGGCATCTAATCTTAATTCCCCAGTTCAAACCTGTCTGTGTCCACCAGCCTAATCAGGATTAATGGTGACATAAAACTACACATAACAGATTAATATCAGCGACTCTTATGAGCTTTTCCGAAAAGCAGAATATTATAACACGTGATTAAAATCTCTAAATGTTTTATATTTTGTCGTAAATATAGAAGCAGAATTGCCATTCACTGGTTTTATTTGCGAGTTCTCATACATGATTAGTAATCTGTTTACTATTGAGAAATATATATTTCTGATCATCTTTTGCCTTCATTCCCGTAAAAAGGAGCTACTGTGATATGGAAATCCCCAAAATATATGTTCAGGATGTAAACCTAAAGAGTTACGGTCAGTATATACAAGCTTTTACAGACACCACAACACTCTAAGAACAAAGTGAAAATGAAGTCATTTCATTATTCGAATCTTTTCTCTAATCATACTATGTATCCCATGTGATAATTTTCCTCCAATTCATATGCACTACCTTTAAGTGGGCTCTTTCATTTCGAACAATTGACTTTCGAAAATGGGGTGCTTGGCCAAATAAGCCATATATAAATGTTACTTCACATTTAAAAAGTGACTTATTTCATTTTCAAGGGAAAAAATGTGATAAAAAAAATGATAGAAAAATCAAATACAGAGGTTTTACTATCGCTATAATGAAATTGTTTGATTCTCATTTAAGCTAACCTCCATTTTTGTGGACAATAACTTACCCATTATGACCCTGAACGGCTTCTTCCCAATGCAAAACGATAGCCAGTTGCTGAATGTGTTTCCCATGTCACGGATTAATCTCTTCTTTACGTAAACGATTTAAAACTTCACAACTATAAATGACATTTTCTGCATGTTTACTGCCTGCACAATAAGCACTAAGCTAGGTCTGTGAGTACATTATAAACCTTTCATATTTTTCAGTGTTGCAGGTGATGGTATTAGCTGCTGCCAGCGAAGTGAGAAAGGTTTTGTTCGATATAGTTTGAGTGTCACACATACACACCAGTCTTTTAGTATGTGGCATGAGAGAGATAAAGTGACGTAAATCGCTGATAAGATTGCAAAAGGAAATGATGACAATGAAGAATTATATTATATTTAGTTCATGTTGCAAGCTTGATTCACGAAGAAGAAGAAGAAGTTCATGTTAGTTCCATTATATAGAGGCCTGAATGCTATTTTTCCATTGTGAACCCGTAATTTATTGAATTGTTAAAACATGAACTATTAATAAGAACAAATGGTTCATGATTATGTTTACATTATGATACAAGAATACTTTATATGAAAAATAAATTATTTCTTCTTCACTAAGTGAATTTTTTTTTTCAAGTTTTGAAACGCTGAAATTATGTAATTAGTTATCATAGTTATTTAATATGTTTTCTACTCTATTCACAAGAGATATGAAGAAGCAAAGGCTACAACTCTATGACAAAATTCCCTAATCGTCAAACATTCAGTTTCATTATTATGTTCCAGAAGATTTGTGTTTTGACCTTTTTTTTTTTTTTTTTTTT
This sequence comes from Halocaridina rubra, assembly GCA_037179515.1. Taxonomy (NCBI): domain Eukaryota; kingdom Metazoa; phylum Arthropoda; class Malacostraca; order Decapoda; family Atyidae; genus Halocaridina; species Halocaridina rubra. Next base: position 81,076 of record JAXCGZ010015100.1, read on the forward strand.
AGGATGGGATAGGATAGGAGGGGAAAAAGGGGGGGGGGGAGATTAAGGATATAAGGGAATTGGAGGGAAAAGCACGAAAATTAAATAAAGTAAGAGTTAAAGAAAGAGAGGGGCAGACCCTCGTGCTAAGTTTTGATCTGGATTTCAGATAATGTTTTGACCTTGAAGCACCACAAAAATGCTTTGGGAATTATTTCTTAGGTCGCTTTCACACCAAAGTGGCACGTCGCAAGTGGCATGCCACGTGGTACGCCATTCGAAAACGAACATCCAGAAATATATGAAACCTCTCACAGAGAAGTGTTTTCAACTGGCGTGCACGTGGCATGCCACGTGCGACGTGCCACTTTGGTGTGAAAACGGCCTTGCATATTTTCGTTTTATTTCGAAAAAACAGGAGGTGGCACTGCAAGATGGGGAGTTGAGGAGTAGGTAAAATAAATATGTAATAAATATGATTAGTGACCTTGTTTTTATTTTCTGTATATATATATATATATATATATATATATATATATATATATATATATATATATATATATATATATATATATATATATATATATATATATATATATATATATATATATATATATATATATATGTTAACTTCATTGTAGTTATCTTTCTTTCAGGAATCTTAGGACTGGCTGCCCGCATACCGAAAAACTCTGAAGCCGTTATAAGGTAAATATGTTGTATAATTTACTAAAAGTGGATACCTCATGACAGTTTCCTGAATATACATTCGTGGATGGTAATTCGAAATCTTTGTCTACTTATTCATGCTTCACATCCTGATAGACAATTTTCTTTATAACGAAGATTCAAACGACAATTTTTGTTGTCTGAGTTAATACACTATAGTTCGACAGGCATAGCATACTTATTATTGGGTCGATGTGCACTCTAATTGCTCTTCTTCGTTTCTGTTCTTCAGCAAAATATTTCGTATCATACCTTTATGGACTGCTATCAAAATGCACAGAAAGGAAAAGTTTGTAATCAAAACAAAATCTTCAATTTAAACATGGGAAGATATTCTTCCTTAAAAAAAAAAAAAAAAAATGCTCTAGCCAGAAAATTTTCAAAATTTTAGGATGTTCCAAAATACTTCTTGTGGTACTAGAGCAGCACTATGACCGAACAATTGATTTTTATTTTCCAACCTCCTTGGCGAGCCAGTCGAGGGCGTCATAAAGTCCAGAAGAATTGGGTGCGCATGTTCCTTGCACGTACCAAGGCCGTTTCTGATTATGCAAGTTTAAGGCATCAGTAACATGTGCTGGAGAAACTGCATTGGGTAAATCCTGCTTGTTAGCCATCACGAGCAAAGGGCATTGGTGCAGTTCTTCGTCAATTAGCTGAAATAAGAAACAAGATCACTGCCATATGAAAACATATTGGATATAGAAATCCCAACTG
>JAXCGZ010015100.1:87500-132500 GCA_037179515.1 Halocaridina rubra
CAGGAATATCAGGACAGGTTGAGAGTGGCATATGACAGGGTGAAAGAAAGAGAAGTTCGGGAATTAGGGGAGGAATGAGAGTTGATGAAAGAATGTTTTGTGGGACATGCAAGTGATGTGTGTGGAAAGAGGTTTGTTGGAGGTGGCATGAGAAGGGGCAGCGAGTGGTGGAATGAAGTGGTGAAAATGAAGGTGGAAGAGAAAAAGAGGGCTTTTGAGGAATGGCTGCAGTGTAAAAGTAGAGAAAAATGTGGAAACCAAGCGGAAGGTAGAGGAAGAGAAGAGGTTGGCAAATGTTGGGTGGGGACAGGATATTAGTAGGTCATATGAGGAGAATAAAAAGAAGTTTTGGAAAGAAGTGAAGAGAGTAAGGAAGGGTGGATCGAAGATGGAAGAGACAGTGAAAGATGTGAATGGACAGATGTTAAGAGGGAACGATGCAAGGAAAAGATGGGTAGAATATTTTGAGTGCTTGCTGAATGATGATGAAGATAGAGAAGCTACTATAGTGGCAGTGGGGGGGGGGGGGGCTCAAGGGTCAGTAATGGGAAATGAAAATGAGAGAGATTACAAGAGAGGAGGTGAAAAGGGCATTGTATGAAGCGAAAGCAGGTAAAGCACCTGGAATGGATGGTGTGAGAGCAGAGATGTTGAAAGAAGGGGGTGTGACTGCATTGGAATGGTTAGTGAGAGTGTTTAATATATGCTTTATGTTGTCATTGGTGTCATTGGAATGGGTGATTGCCTGTATAGTGCCCCTATACAAAGGTAAGGGAGATGTGTATAAATGCAATAATTTTAGGGGTATAAGTTTGTTGAGTGTGGTAGGAAAAGTGTATGGTAGGATACTGGTTAATAGGATTAGGGATAAGACAGAATATGTGATCGCGGAAGTGCAGAGTGGTTTTAGGAGAGATAGAGGCTGTATAGATCAGATTTTTAGAGTTAGGCAGTTATGTGAGAAATATTTAGCAAAGGGTAAGGATGTGTATTTTGCATTTTTGGATCTGGAGAAAGCATATGATAGAGTTGAACGAGAGGCTATGTGGAATGTTTTGAGATTAATTGGAATTAATGGTAAATTGTTGCATGCAGTAAAAAGTTTGTATGAGGGCAGTAGAGCTTGTGTTAGGGTAGGAAATGAAGTGAGTGAGTGGTTTCCAGTGAGTGTGGGACTGAGACAGGGATGTGTGATGTCACCATGGCTGTTCAATTTGTATATTGATGGAGTTGTAAGAGAGGTGAATGAGCGAGTGCGTGGTCGAGGTTTGAGAATGGTAGGTGGGGATGATAACGAGTGGGAGCTGAGTCAGTTGCTGTTTGCAGATGATACTGTGGTGGTGTCAGATTCAGAGTAAAGGCTGTGTCAGTTAGTGTCAGAATTTGAAATGGTGTGTGAGAGAAGGAAGTTGCGAGTGAATGTGGGAAAGAGTAAGGTTATGAGGTGTACAAGAAATAAGGATGGTGTTGGATTGAATGTTATGTTGAATGGAGAGACACTTGAGGAAGTTAAACAGTTTAAGTATTTAGGCTCGGTTATAGCTGCAAATGGTGGAGTGGAAGCAGATGTGTGTCACAGAGTGAATGAAGGATGTAAAGTGTTAGGTGCATTGAAAGGAGTGATGAAGAATAGAGGTTTGGAAATGAATGTTGAGATAGTTTTCTATGAGAAAGTGGTTGTGCCAACTGTGATGTATGGATCAGAGTTATGGGGTATGAAAGTAAGTGAGAGACGGAAACTAAATGTGTTTGAGATGATATGCCTGAGGAGTATGATTGGTGTATCTCGATTGGATAAGGTTAGGAATGAAGTAGTGAGAGCAAGAATGGGTGTGAGGATAGAAATTGCAGCCAGAGTAGATATGAATGTTCTGAGATGGTTTGGCCATGTGGAAAGGATGGATGATGAAAGACTGCTGAAAAAGGTGATGAATGCGAGAGTTGATGGGAGAAATGCTAGAGGGAGGCCTAGGTTTGGATGGATGGATGGAGTAAGGAGAGCCCTGAATGATAGGAGGATGGATGTGAGGGAAGCAAGAGAGCGTGCTAGGAATAGGAATGAGTGGCGAGCGATTGTGACGCAGCTCTGATGGGCATCTGCTGTTACCACGGGGCTGCATCTTGCAGAGGTAGCCCTGTGGTAGGGGCAGTAGGAGGAGTTGACAGTTGTGAAGCGACACAGGTTGTGGAAGAGCCGGAAGGATGGGCTGTGGCACTCCAGCAGTGCCATCTGAACGGTCGCTAGCTCCCTCGTCATTGCCCATAGAGCAAAGTAATCCCCTTATTGTTTTCCTTTCTTGATGTTGGCTACCCCCCAATTAAAGGGGAAAACAGCCAAGGTAGATAAATAAGATAAATAAATAAATATAGAGCATATGAGAGGACTGCTGATTCATACTTCTCAAGACACCATAGAGGTAAGAAATCTCTTCGCCATAAATATATATATTTTTTTTTTGCAAATGTAGAAATATAAAAGCTATGTTGAAAGATGCAAATAAGGAGGCGAAGAGGGCTGTAGCACAGGCGCGTGCAGCAGCACTGCAGGATATGTATGAGAACCTTGAAACAAAGGAGGGACAGAAGAGAATCTATAAGTTAGCAAAAGAAAGGAACAGATCGACAAAGGACCTAACATCAATAAAGCAAATCAAGGATAAGAACGGAAGAGTGCTTGCTGACCCAGACATGATTAAAATGCGGTGGAGGGACTACTACGAAGAACTTCTAAATCAGGAAAATCCAAGAATACGAAGAGGTGAAGGAGTGGGAATGGAGGAGAGGTAGACCCTGTGAGTGAGGCGGAAGTCAGAGAAGAGTTGAAGAAGATGAAAAATGGAAAGTCAGTAGGGCCAGACCAAATTCCTGCAGAGGTATGGAAGAGTTTGGGCGAGGAAGGGATATGGGTGCTGACAAAGTTCCTGAACATGGTGATGAAGGAAGAGACTATCCCGAATGAATGGAGAGATAGTTTAATGGTACCGATTTTCAAAGAAAAGGCAGATATCCAGAGTTGCAACAACTATAGAGGAATTAAGCTAACATCTCACACTATGAAACTGCTGGAAAGAGTGTTGGATAAAAGGCTGAGGGAGGAGACAGAAGTTTGTAGTTAGCAGTTTGGTTTTATGAAAGGTCGAGGAACAATGGATGCAGTATTCGCAATGAGGCAGACAATGGAAAAATATAGAGATAAGCAAAGATGGCTGTACATGGCGTTTATTGACCTGGAAAAAGCTTATGATCGGGTCCCGAGAAGCGAGGTGTGGAGGAGTATGAGGTCGAAGGGAGTGAAGGAGAAGTATGTCAAGATAGTTCAGGACATCTACAGGGAAGCCACAACAAGAGTAAGAAGTACAGTTGGCACTACAGAGCCTTTTCAGGTGAAAGTTGGACTCCATCAGGGATCAGCTCTTAGCCCCTATCTATTTAACCTTCTCATGGATGTGATGGTGGAGGAGGTGACAAAGGAGGCACCATGGAGCATGCTCTTTGCAGACGATATTGTTTTGGTCTCCGAGAGCCGTGAAGAATTGCAAGAGAGGTTGGAGCTCTGGAGGGGTTTGCTGGAGGATTACGGACTGAAGGTGAGCAGACAGACAACGGAGTACCTGGAGTGCAATGTGACACAAGGAGGCGACATGTTCATGCAAGACCACAAGCTCCCAAAGGCGGATGCCTTCAAATACCTCGGCTCTTACGTAACGAAGGATGGAGACCTAGAGAGAGAGATTGATCATAGGATCCAGGTAGCGTGGAACATCTGAAAGAGAACATCAGGGGTGCTATGTGACAAGAAAATCAGTGCTAGAGTGAAAGGAAAAGTGGACAAGTCAGTTGTGAGACCAGCATTGCTGTACGGAGCAGAGATATGGCCGGTGAAAAAGGTTCAAGAAAGGAAGATATATGTCGCAGAAATGAGAATGCTGAGGTGGATGTGTGGGGTGACGAGGGAGGACAGGATACGAAATGACCGGATCAGAAGTACAGTGAAGGTGGTGGAGGCATCAGCGAAAGCGCAGGAGAGGAGATTACAGTGGTTCGGTCATGTGAAGAGGAGAGAAGAAGACTACGTGTATGTGAGAGTGATGAAGATGGACGTGCAGGGCAGGCATAGACGAGGAAGACCTAAACTACTGTGGAAGGACCGAATGAAGGAGGATCTCAAAGAGAGACAGCTGGGGGAGGAGCAAGTGATGGGCCAGAACCAGTGGAGACGACTAGTGAAGAGATGCGACCCCATATGAAAATGGGAATGCAAATAGAGGAAGAGGAAGAAGAAGAAAAAGAAAGATAAAATTGAATTATATATATATATATATATATATATATATATATATATATATATATATATATATATATATATATATATAATATATATATATATATAGATATATATATATATATATATATATATATATATATATATATATATATATATATATATATATATATATATATATATATATATATATATATATATATATATATATATATATATATATATATATATATATATATATATATATATATATATATATATATATATATATATATATATATATATTTATACTATATATATATATATATATATATATATATATATATATATATATATATATATATATATATATATATATATATATATATATATATATATATATATATATATATATATATATATATATATATATATATATATATATATATATATATATATTATAGATGAGCATCAGAGAGAAATGTTGAGTTATGAAGACAGCTTATCTCAGATATCAACTTTGAAGAATTGCAATTCTTCAAACTTGATATCTGAAAGAAGATGTCTACATAACTCAAAATTCCACTCTGATGCTCAAGTATTATATATATATATATATATATATATATATATATATATATATATATATATATATATATATATATATATATATATATATATATATATATATATATTTATATATATATATATGTATATATATTAGTGTGTCACCGTGACGGGCAAGGAATATTGAACTCATCGGCCCCGGAGACCAAGAGAACACTGACAATAAGAAACAGTAGCAGTAAAGAACAAGGTAGAAGTAAGGGAATTATAAACAATAAGAAAAGGTCAGGCTGAAAGAATAACTATATATATATATATATATATATATATATATATATATATATATATATATATATATATATATATATATATATAAATAAGTACAAACTGTTAGCATACAGCACTAAATAGTAAGGAAGCCCATCAGTGAAACAAAACTTATAAAACAATGCTATATTTCGGATCCTAACTGGATTCCTTCTCAAGGGATCCAGTTAGGATCCAAAATATAGCATTGTTTTATAAGTTTTGTTTAACTGATGGGCTTCCTTAATATTTATATATATATATATATATATATATATATATATATATATATATATATATATATATATATGCATATATATATATATATATATATATATATATATATATATATATATATATATATATATATACATATATATATATATATATATATATATATATATATATATATATATATATATATATATATATATATATATATATATATATATATATATATATATATATATATATATATATATATATATATATATATATATATATATATATATATATATATATATATATATATATATATATATATATATATATATATATATATATATATATATATATATATATATATATATATATATATATATATATATATATATATATATATATATATATATATATATATATATATATAAATATACATATATATATATATATATATATATATATATATATATATATATATATATATATATATATATATATATATATATATATATATATATATATATATATATATATATATATATATATATATATATATATGTATGTATGTATGTATGTATGTATGTATGTATGTATGTATGTATGTATGTATGTATGTATGTATGTATGTATGTATGTATGTATGTATGTATGTATGTATGTATGTATGTATGTATGTATGTATATATATATATATATATATATATATATATATATATATATATATATATATATATATATATATATATATATATATATATATATATATATATATATATATATATATATATATATATATATATATATATATATATATATATATATATATATATATATATATATATATATATATATATATATATATATATATATATATATATATATATATATATATATATATATATATATATATATATATATATATATATATATATATATATATATATATATATATATATATATATATATATATATATATATATATATATATATATATATATATATATATATATATATATATATATATATATATATATATATATATATATATATATATATATATATATATATATATATATATATATATATATATATATATATATATATATATATATATATATATATATATATATATATATATATATATATATATATATATATATATATATATATATATATATATATATATATATATATATATATATATATATATATATATATATATATATATATATATATATATATATATATATATATATATATATATATATATATATATATATATATATATATATATATATATATATATATATATATATATATATATATATATATATATATATATATATATATATATATATATATATATATATATATATATATATATATATATATATATATATATATATATATATATATATATATATATATATATATATATATATATATATATATATATATATATATATATATATATATATATATATATATATATATATATATATATATATATATATATATATATATATATATATATATATATATATATATATATATATATATATATATATATATATATATATATATATATATATATATATATATATATATATATATATATATATATATATATATATATATATATATATATATATATATATATATATATATATATATATATATATATATATATATATATATATATATATATATATATATATATATATATATTTAATTTTTCTCTTTCTACATTCGCAAAAAAAAAAAAATATTTAAGGTGAAGAGATTACTTACCTCTATGGTATTTTGAGAAGTATGAATCAGCAGTCCTCTCCTATGCTATTCCCACACATACACACACACACACACACACACACACGCGCGCGCGTTCAGTGACACACGGAATTGCTCCTCTTAAATTTTAAAGTTTCGAGTGACTAAAGTGCTTTGTGGAAAACTTTACCATAATTTCCAAAAATCTGAAATCGTGCAGAGTATTGTGAGTACAAAAACTATTTGTTGTAAGGCGAGACTGTTCATATTAAAGGAAAAAATTGAGAACTTTTTCGTGAGGAAGAGAGAGAAGCTGCCGTCCAGTTTCTGCCTTGAGGGAAATCTAGAAGAGTTGCCAGACGTGGAGCCTCACACCACATTACCTAATTTTTTTGTGTAAACTGGGGAAAGCTCTTAAGCCGTTTTACCTGATCCTGTGGTTCTATATATTGTTAAAAACAGTATCCTTCCCATTTATATTAACTAGTTAGTTAGTTTGATACACGAAAAAATTGAATAATAAAAGAAAAAAAAATTACCAAATACCCACCTGTCAACAGTACTGAGTTAAGTTGCCAAGTAGTACAGCAGTCCTATTTTCTTCATTTTTTTTGCTTTTCTTTTAGCTTTCTCGTTTGCTATTTTGTTATTTTGTATATATATTGAGTTAAATGTAAAGTCTAAATCCCGTGATAACATATCTTGGTTAGCAAGTCAGTTTATCAGTTAGGAAGAATATATAACAGAAACAGGTGGGTGCCACCTCGAACACAAATTCGAATTTTCCTTCAGGTTTGACTTTTGCTTTTCTTTTTCTTTTTATACGTAAATTACCATGGTCAAGTTTTTAAGTTAAGATGTGTGTTACCAGAAAGGAGACAAACTGAGTCACTAAATAGCACTTATATGGAGATATAAAAATTCTGTGTGAAGGTAAATTAGAAGTTTTTCTCTTTTTTTTTTTTTTTTTTTCCTCTTTCTCGTCTTCTTTCTATATTCTGTGAGAGGGAGAACATAAAAATGAAGCCATCTCTGTCCCAAACCTCTCCCACCCATGGGTCGGGAGAAGGGGTAGTCATCAGAGGACTTAAACAGAGAATCAAGAAGTTAGAGGAAATGGTTACAAGCCTTGATGATAAAATTCGGAATATGGATGGAGAAATGAAAGAGAATGAAACACTCAGAGAACAAATAAGATCATTGGAGGAAGCAAATAAAGCACAAGGGCAGGAGAGAAAGGAACTAGAAAAAAGAATAAAGAAGCTGGAAGGGGAAAAGAGTCAACTAGAATCTAGAATTTCTAATCAAGAAGATAAAAACAAACAGCTAAATGACAACCTAAAGAAATTAGATGTTAGTTCACTGCTATCTTCTGAGAGAGACGAGATTGCTGCTTGGAATGTTCAGATTAAGGAAAACATTGAACAGTTCAGAAAAGAGTTCCAGGAGCTGAATATGGAAAATGATGCCATGAAAACGTCCTTTGCTGATGCACTAAAGGGGAATGTGGCAGTAAAAGAGGCTGTAAAGGTGGTGGCACTGGAAAACATACAAACAGTTGACTATAAAGAGACAGTAATCGAAAAAATGAAAGACGTTGTGATGGAAAGGGCAAACCCACTCATCAGACAGGCACTTGATAAGGAGAAGACAGTGGTAATCTCAGGCATAAGTGAATCCCAGGAGCCAACATGGCAGGGGAGACTTGAAGAAAATAAAGCTAGGGTTGTAGACCTGATAAGAAAGCTTGGAGTAGTATGTGGTCCTGAGGATATTGTAAACATACACCAACTAGGTAAATATTCGAGGGAAGGAAAGCCGAGACCAACAAAAGTAACCTTTGAGAGAGGGGAGACATGTAGGGAAATATTGTTGAGAAAAAAAAGTCTAAAAGACCTTCAAGAATGCAAAGAAGTGTTCATTAGACGATACAGAACACAGGAAGAGATGGGAAAGATCAAAAACTTGTTGCAAGAGGCAAGAAGGTTAAATGATGAAAGAAATGAAGAAGAGAAGAAAAATTTTCGTTACGGAATACTTCCAGACAAAGGGGAGATAAAGAAGATAATGACAGAAGATCAAGGGATGGGGCCTCATTAAGATTGTTATACACAAATGCTGATGGATTAGCTGGTAAGGCAGTAGAATTAAAAGATAGGATTCACAACAGTAAGGCAGATATAGTAGCAATTACAGAGACTAAGTTGAGTGAGGACATAAACAGTGTCACAGTTTTTCCTAAGGGCTTCAGAATACTAAGGGTCGAAAGATCTGAGAGGACTGGTGGAGGGATAGCACTGCTCATAAGTGAGAGGATTCAAGTTGAAGAGATAAACTTGGCTATAGAAAGTGAGTTCAGGGAATTTCTTGTTGCTCGCATAAATACTGGGTCAGAGAGCATTATAATAACTGTTGTATACAACCCACCAAGGAACTAAAATAGGCTTGAAATTTATGAGGAAAGTCATATAGGTACGATTGAAGTCATAAACTCAGTTGTTAACATGGCGCGGGAGAAAAAATGTAGGATTTTGATTATGGGAGACTTTAATCATAAAGAGATAGATTGGATAAATCTTGACCCACACAGTGGTGAGGACTCCTTTGGGGCAAGATTCCTAGATTGCGTACAAGGGAATTTCCTACACCAACATGTAATGGAACCAACAAGAGCCAGGGGTGGGGATGAGCCATCACTACTTGATCTGGTGTTCACAGATAATGTGTTGGATATTGAAAATATTGAGTATGAACCACCAATTGGAAAGAGTGACCACTGTGTGTTGTTGATGGAGTATATCATTGAAGACATTCTTCCTGAGAGTAGAGGCACTGAGGACATGAGGAGGAACTATCAGAAAGGAGATTACATCAAAATGAATGAGCTTTTTGCAGTTATTGACTGGAGAACCTTATTTTACAACAAATCTGTACAAGAAATGTATGACATCTTTTGTGAGAAATATGGGAAGATAGTAGATTGCTGCATACCTGTCACCAAAGTAGGTGTAATTCATGCCAGAGAGAAATGGTTCGATAATGGGTGTAAAAGAGCTAAGGAGTGGAGAGACAAATGCTGGAAAAGGTATAGGAGGAGAAAAAACATAAATGCCTGGCAAACCTACAAAAGAGCAAGAAATGACTACCTAAGTAAAAGGAGAGAGGCAGAGAAAGATTATGAGAGGGACATCACCAGGAAGGCTAAAGAAAATCCCAAGCTTTTCCACAGCTTTATCAGAGGAAAACTGAAGGTAAAAGAACAGGTTTTAAGGCTAAAGAGAGCGGATGGAAGCATCACTGAGACGGACGAAGAGATCTGCAAAGAATTGAACAAGGAGTTTCAGTCAGTATTTACAGTAGAAAATACCCCACCCCCTCAGATTGCAGTGATAGAAGCTCAAGGGCCGGTATTAGAGAACATCAACCTTACAGCCACAGAGGTATGCAAGGCGCTGATGGATTTAGATGTTCATAAAGCTACAGGTCCTGATGACATATCCCCTCATGTGCTTAAAAAATGCGCAAACACAATATCAGTGGCACTAAGTATCATATTTAAGGAGTCATTGGAGTCGGGGGAGATTCCAAGATGCTGGAAACAAGCAAATGTGATACCTATCTTCAAAAAGGGAAGGAGGGATACGGCTCTGAACTATAGACCAGTTTCCTTGACCAGCATAGTTTGCAAACTTATGGAGAAACTACTAAGGAAACATATCTCTCTTCACTTGGAATCCTTCAACTTTTTGTCAGTGAGGCAACATGGCTTCAGAGAAGGAAGATCAACAGTAACAAACTTATTAGAATTTTATGATGAGGTAAGCCAAATCTTACAGGAAAGAGAGGGCTGGGCAGATTGCATATTCCTAGACTTCCAGAAAGCGTTTGACACTGTTCCACATGGGAGACTTATTAGGAAGCTGCAATCAATGGCTAGAATAGGTGGAAATGTCTTGGAATGGATAAAAACTTACTTAGAAGGAAGGGAACAGAGGGTTAGAGTAAGACACTCAGTGTCTGAATGGAGAAGAGTTAGTAGTGGAGTTCCACAGGGTTCAGTTTTAGGGCCACTTTTGTTCCTTGTATATGTAAATGACCTACCAGAGTGTGTAAATTCATTCATGAATATGTTTGCAGATGATGCAAAGATTGTGAAGAAAGTAAAAAACGAGAACAATGGTAGAGAACTTCAGGAGGATCTAAATAATCTGCATGAGTGGTCAGAAAAGTGGCTAATGAAATTCAATACCTCAAAATGTAAGGTAATGAGAATGGGTACAAGTGCAAGAAGGCCCAAGCTTGACTACTCGGTGGCTGGAGTACAACTTCAGGAGACAGAAAATGAGAGAGATCTAGGAGTAAACATATTGGCAGATTTGTCTCCAGAAATACATATAAATGGCGTAGTAAGGGCAGCATATGCATTCTTATCAAATGTAAGGGTAGCCTTCAGGCACATGGACAAGGAAATGTTCAGAAATATTTATGTAACCTATGTGAGGCCAAAACTCGAATATGCAGCCCCCTTTTGGAATCCGCACTTGAAAAAGCACATAGCTAAGCTTGAAAAAGTTCAAAGACATGCCACGAAACTGGTGCCAGAAATACGCAATCTCGGTTATGATGAGAGGCTGAGGGAATTAGACTTGCCATCACTCGAAGCTAGAAGAGTAAGGGGGGATATGGTGACAGTCTTTAAATTCCTTCATGGTTATGATAGAGTGGATAGGGATCGATATTTCGATATGGCTGGCTCTAGAACTAGAGGTCATATTTTGAAGCTTCGGAAGAAAACTTGTTTGCAGGATGTAAGGAAATACTTTTTCAGTGTAAGAGTAGTTGATTATTGGAATTCGCGAAGCGAGGAGGTAGTTAATGCTACCTCAATCCATAGTTTTAAGGACAGGTATGATAAGTATCACTAAGTCTAAAATTGGAACCGATCAGGAGACGGGAAGATACGAGCTTTGGGCTCTTTCCCGTAAACACAATTAGGTAATCACAATTAGGTAATCACACACACACATGCTTGGAATGTCCAGATTAAGGAAAACATTGAACAGTTCAGAAAAGAGTTCCAGGAGCTGAATATGGAAAATGATGCCATGAAAACTTCCTTTGCTGATGCACTAAAGGGGAATGTGGCAGTAAAAGAGGCTGTAAAGGTGGTGGCACTGGAAAACATACAAACAGTTGACTATAAAGAGACAGTAATCGAAAAAATGAAAGACGTTGTGATGGAAAGGCAAACCCACTCATCAGACAGGCACTTGATAAGGAGAAGACAGTGGTAATCTCAGGCATAAGCGAATCCCAGGAGCCAACATGGCAGGGGAGACTTGAAGAAAATAAAGCTAGGGTTTTAGACCTGATAAGAAAGCTTGGAGTAGTATGTGGTCCTGAGGATATTGTAAACATACACAAACTAGGTAAATATTCGAGGGAAGGAAAGCCGAGACCAACAAAAGTAACCTTTGAGAGAGGGGAAACATGTAGGGAAATATTGTTGAGAAAAAAAAGTCTAAAAGACCTTCAAGAATTCAAAGAAGTGTTCATTAGACGATACAGAACACAGGAAGAGATGGGAAAGATCAAAAACTCGTTGCAAGACGCAAGAAGGTTAAATGATGAAAGAAATGAAGAAGAGAAGAAAAATTTTCATTACAGAGTTCTTCCAGACAAAGGGGAGATAAAGAATATAATGATAGAAGATCAGGGGATGGGGCCTCATTAAGATTGTTATACACAAATGCTGATGGATTAGCTGGTAAGGCAGTAGAATTAAAAGATAGGATTCACAACAGTAAGGCAGATATAGTAGCAATTACAGAGACTAAGTTGAGTGAGGACATAAACAGAGTCGCAGTTTTTCCTAAGGGCTTCAGAATACTAAGGGTTGAAAGATCTGAGAGGACTGGTGGAGGGATAGCACTGCTGATAAGTGAAAGGATTTATGTCGAAGATATAAACTTGGCTATAGAAAGTGAGTTCAAGGAATTCCTTGTTGCTCGCATAAATACTGGGTCAGAGAGCATTATAATAACTGTTGTATACAACCCACCAAGGAACCAAAATAGGCTTGAAGTTTATGAGGAAAGTCATATAGGTACTATTGAAGTCATAAACTCAGTTGTTAACATGGCACGGGAAAAAAAATATAGGATTTTGATTATGGGAGACTTTAATCATAAAGAGATAGATTGGATAAATCTTGACCCACACAGTGGTGAGGACTCATTCAGGGCAAGATTCCTAGATTGCGTACAAGGGAATTTCCTACACCAACATGTAATGGAACCAACAAGGGCCAGGGGTGGGGATGAGCCATCACTACTTGATCTAGTGTTCACAGATAATGTGTTGGATATTGAAAAAATTGAGTATGAACCACCAATTGGAAAGAGTGACCACTGTGTGTTGTTGATGGAGTATATCATTGAAGATATTCTTCCTGAGAGTAGAGGCACTGAGGACATGAGGAGGAACTATCCGAAAGGAGATTACATCAAAATGAATGAGCTTTTTGCAGTTATTGACTGGAGAACCTTATTTTACAACAAATCTGTACAAGAAATGTATGACATCTTTTGTGAGAAATATGGGAAGATAGTAGATTGCTGCATACCTGTCACCAAAGTAGGTGTAATTCATGCCAGAGAGAAATGGTTCGATAATGGGTGTAAAAGAGCTAAGGAGTGGAGAGACAAATGCTGGAAAAGGTATAGGAGGAGAAAAAACACAAATGCCTGGCAAACCTACAAAAGAGCAAGAAATGACTACCTAAGTAAAAGGAGAGAGGCAGAGAGAGACTATGAGAGGGACATCACCAGGAAGGCTAAAGAAAATCACAAGCTTTTCCACAGCTTTATCAGAGGAAAACTGAAGGTAAAAGAACAGGTTTTAAGGCTAAAGAGAGCGGATGGAAGCATCACTGAGACGGATGAAGAGATCTGCAAAGAATTGAACAAGGAGTTTCAGTCAGTATTTACAGTAGAAAATACCCCACCCCCTCAGATTGCAGTGATAGAAGCTCAAGGGCCGGTATTAGAGAATATCAATCTTACAGCCACAGAGGTATGCAAAGTACTGATGGATTTAGATGTTCATACAGCTACAGGTCCTTATGACATATCCCCTCATGTGCTTAAAAAATGCGCAAACACAATATCAGTGGCACTAAGTATCATATTTAAGGAGTCACTGGAGTCGGGGGAGATTCCAAGTTGCTGGAAACAAGCAAATGTGATACCTATCTTCAAAAAGGGAAGGAGGGATACTGCTCTGAACTATAGACCAGATTCCTTGACCAGCATAGTTTGCAAAGTTATGGAGAAACTACTAAGGAAACATATCTCTCTTCACTTGGAATCCTTCAACTTTTTGTCAATGAGGCAACATGGCTTCAGAGAAGGTAGATCAACAGTAACAAACTTATTAGAATTTTATGATGAGGTAAGCCAAATCTTACAGGAAAGAGAGGGCTGGGCAGATTGCATATTCCTAGACTTCCAGAAAGCGTTTGACACTGTTCCACATGGGAGACTTATTAGGAAGCTGCAATCAATGGCTAGAATAGGTGGAAATGTTTTGGAATGGATAAAAACTTACTTAGAAGGAAGGGAACAGAGGGTTAGAGTAAGACACTCAGTGTCTGAATGGAGAAGAGTTAGTAGTGGAGTTCCACAGGGTTCAGTTTTAGGGTCACTTTTGTTCCTTGTATATGTAAATGACCTACCAGAGTCTGTAAATTCATTCATGAATATGTTTGCAGATGATGCAAAGATTGTGAAGAAAGTAAAAAATGAGAACAATGGTAGAGAACTTCAGGAGGATCTAAATAATCTGCATGAGTGGTCAGAAAAGTGGCTAATGAAATTCAATGCTTCAAAATGTAAGGTAATGAGAATGGGTACAAGTGCAAGAAGGCCCAAGCTTGACTACTCGGTGGCTGGAGTACAACTTCAAGAGACAGAAAATGAGAGAGATCTAGGAGTAAAGATACTGGCAGATTTGTCTCCAGAAATACATATAAATGGCATAGTAAGGGCAGCATATGCATTCTTATCAAATGTAAGGGTAGCCTTCAGGCATATGGACAAGGAAATGTTCAGAAATATTTATGTAACCTATGTGAGGCCAAAACTCGAATATGCAGCCCCCTTTTGGAATCCGCACTTGAAAAAGCACATAGCTAAGCTTGAAAAAGTTCAAAGACATGCCACGAAACTGGTGCCAGAAATACCTAATCTCAGTTATGATGAGAGGCTGAGGGAATTAGACTTACCATCACTCGAAGCTATAAGAGTGAGGGGGGATATGGTGACAGTCTTTAAATTCCTTCATGGTTATGATAGAGTGGATAGGGATCGATATTTTGATATGGCTGGCTCTAGAACTAGAGATCATAGTTTGAAGCTTCATAAGAAAACTTCTTTGCAGGATGTAAGGAAATACTTTTTCAGTGTAAGAGTAGTTGATAATTGGAATTGGCTAAGCGAGGAGGTAGTTAATGCTATCTCAATCCATAGTTCTAAGGACAGGTATGATAAGTATGACTAAGTCTAAAATGGAACCGATCAAGAGACTGGAAGATACGAGCTTTGGGCTCTTTCCCGTAAACACAATTAGGTAATCACAATTAGGTAATATATATATATATATATATATATATATATATATATATATATATATATATATATATATATATATATATATATATATATATATATATATATATATATATATATATATATATATATATATATATATATATATATATATATATATATATATATATATATATATATATATATATATATATATATATATATATATATATATATATATATATATATATATATATATATATATATATATATATATATATATATATATATATATATATATATATATATATATATATATATATATATATATATATATATATATATATATATATATATATATATATATATATATATATATATATATATATATATATATATATATATATATATATATATATATATATATATATATATATATATATATATATATATATATATATATATATATACATATATATATATATATATATATATATATATATATATATATATATATATATATATATATATATATATATATATATATATATATATATATATATATATATATATATATATATATATATATATATATATATATATATATATATATATATATATATATATATATATATATATATATATATATATATATATATATATATATATATATATATATATATATATATATATATATATATATATATATATATATATATATATATATATATATATATATATATATATATATATATATATATATATATATATATATATATATATATATATATATATATATATATATATATATATATATATATATATATATATATATATATATATATATATATATATATATATATATATATATATATATATATATATATATATATATATATATATATATATATATATATATATATATATATATATATATATATATATATATATATATATATATATATATATATATATATATATATATATATATATATATATATATATATATATATATATATATATATATATATATATATATATATATATATATATATATATATATATATATATATATATATATATATATATATATATATATATATATATATATATATATATATATATATATATATATATATATATATATATATATATATATATATATATATATATATATATATATATATATATATATATATATATATATATATATATATATATATATATATATATATATATATATATATATATATATATATATATATATATATATATATATATATATATATATATATATATATATATATATATATATATATATATATATATATATATATATATATATATATATATATATATATATATATATATATATATATATATATATATATATATATATATATATATATATATATATATATATATATATATATATATATATATATATATATATATATATATATATATATATATATATATATATATATATATATATATATATATATATATATATATATATATATATATATATATATATATATATATATATATATATATATATATATATATATATATATATATATATATATATATATATATATATATATATATATATATATATATATATATATATATATATATATATATATATATATATATATATATATATATATATATATATATATATATATATATATATATATATATATATATATATATATATATATATATATATATATATATATATATATATATATATATATATATATATATATATATATATATATATATATATATATATATATATATATATATATATATATATATATATATATATATATATATATATATATATATATATATATATATATATATATATATATATATATATATATATATATATATATATATATATATATATATATATATATATATATATATATATATATATATATATATATATATATATATATATATATATATATATATATATATATATATATATATATATATATATTTATATATATATTCATTTATTTTTATTTATGAGTATGACATCAGGACAGGCAAAAAAACTGCCCTCATCAATAATGGCCAGGCACGAAAAAAATAATTAGATGAAGGAAAAGAAAAAGTTAAGGACAAGGCAGAGATGAGGTAATGATACATAGAGAAAAGAACCTACTAAAAGAATAGTCAAAATGATGAGAGCTTAGAGATATGGAGGATTAGGCCGTGAGATGACGATAGATCTGCTTTTTAAAGGAATTTAGTTTATAAGAATTAGGATATGCAAAAGGAGGTAAAGAGTTCCATAGTCTGGAGGTAGATGGGAAGAAGTAGTCTCTGCACAGACCAATTCGCGAGCTACAAATCTCCACACAGTACCTGTGAGATAAGGCTGCTTTGCGAATGTTATGCGGTCTCAGCAGTGGGGGAGGGATGCAACTTGCCAACTCATCAGAGCAGCGATGGAAGTAGTAAATATAGTAGAGGAAGGGATGATACCTTACTGAGAGGAGAAAGAGAATCCAGATTAGAAGTAAGAAAAGGTTTATTAATGAGTCTGACTGCCTTAGATTCAATCCTATCAACAAGCTAAGTACATGAAGAAGCACCCCAGATGTGCGAGCAGTATCGTAAGCTGGCACGGATAAGTACCTGTAAAGAATTAAAGTATGACGAAAACGAAACGGAACCCCAAATATTTTTGGATGCATACTTAGAAATTTGGATTATATGATTCCTCCAAGACAAGTTAGTAGCTATATGGATTCCTAATTTGTTAATAGAATTAAGAGGATAAATTTCGTTAGTTTTGAAGACAATTTTGCTATAAGGGGGAGAAGATAAAGAGATAACCAGAAACTGTGTCTTGAAAGCATTAAATTTAACTAAATATTGGGTACCCTTGTCAGATACCCTCTACAAATCGGAGATGAGAATAGAGGCAAAAGCGATATGAGACTGATTACGAGTGGCAAGCAGACAAAGGTTGTGAAGAAAAGGTAATGGAAAAATTAAAGGGAGAATAGCTGGCAAAGGCATGAGGAAGAGAGGAAAATAGGGACTGCAGAAGATCGTTGATGAAGAAAAGGAACAAAGTAGGTGAAAGAACAGACCCCTGTGGAATACCACAGGTAACAGGGAATGGGCTAGATGGTGCACCGGCAAAAACCAAAGATATAAAATAGTCAGAAGGAGAACTGGAAATCAGAGAACAGAAAGAAGGGGTAAAGCCATAGACAGAGAGTATGACCTTCAGAGTCTTGTGCCAGACTCTGTCAAAAACCTTAAAGATATCAAGGGCGATGACAAAGGATTCCCCATAGTTCCTCAGAGAAGATAACCATACATGAGTAAGATAGGATAGGAGGTCACCAGTGGATCTTGCCTTGCGGAAGCCATATTGATGATCGGAGATTAGTGAGTTAGATTCAAGGAGTTTTAGGAAGTAAGCATTGAGCAAAGTTTCAAAAACTTAAGCAATAGAAAAGGTTAGGATAATAGGTCGGTAATTTGAAGGAATAGAGCGGTCACCATTCTTAGAAACAGGTTGAACTAGAGCATGCTTCCAGGATGAAGGATAGAAATTGGTTGGCAGGATGAGGCAAAAAAGACGGCAAAGCACGGGAGCCAGTTCATCTGCAAACTCCTTAATGCTGGCGTCACACATAGCCAAAACTCCCGACCCGACACTTAAGACCGTGTTCCGACGGAATCTTCGCTCAATCCTTGGATATCCGGTAGATTTTTTAGCCGACAGGTGCATTCCTGTGCCTGTCGGAAGTGCGTCATACGTCCGCGTAAGCAGTCCTATGGATCGTAATTGCAATCGTACGGAGTAGTTTGGACGCGTAATTTAGCGTACGACTGATCGTACGCAAACGTAAGTCTCATCATAGAAAACGGGAAATTTAAATTTTTGACCGTTACGACTGGGCCAATCATGCTCCCGACGCTCCCGACCCATCGTAGGGGAACGTACACGTTCGTAGGGGGTTGTAGGCAGTCGGGAGAAATACTGTAATTTGCCCGAAGGAAGGGTATCGTGGCAAGAGAGAATGGTTTAAAGGACGAGACGACGTTTGTAACTTTAATTTTAGCATTTTATTCCCATATAGATATGTAATTTATTTTAAGTCATTTGTTTTTCACATATTACAATAACTGATCTTAATATGTTTCATTTTCATTATTTTATACTGAGAAAATATTAAGCTTAATATTTTACATTTAATAATGTAATAATGTTTCATCTTTGTCATTCACAGAATCCTTCAAATTTAAGTTGTATGTACTGGTAAATGCAAATAAAAAGTAATTTGGTATAGTTATATTTGCCTTTACTTTTCCATTTATATAATTATGTTAGAATTGATCCTAGTGAACAATAAATATATGGAAAATATATATATATATATATATATATATATATATAATATATATATATATATATATATATATATATATATATATATATATATATATATATATATATATATATATATATATATATATATATATATATATATATATATATATATATATATATATATATATATATATATATATATATATATATATATATATATATATATATATATATATATATATATATATATATATATGTGTATATATATATATATATATATATGGGATATTTGTGAAAGTATAACCCTGATTTATATATTTGGAGCAGGAAAACTGAACGCCCAGGACTGGCTTGTCAGAAATGAAACCACGCATGCGCGCACGGTCTTTTCGTACTGTGCTGCCAGACGTATAAGCGAATTTTTAAATCTTTAACAGTTCCAGACCCGGAGGACTGCGTACGCCGGGTCGGATCGATCCTCTGGATCGTACGCGGGCGTACACCTTCTCCTACGCCCACGTGGCAAGAGAGAATGGTTTAAAGGACGAGACGACGTTTGTAACTTTAATTTTAGCATTTTATTCCCATATAGATATGTAATTTATTTTAAGTCATTTCTTTTTCACATATTACAATAACTGATCTTAATATGTTTCATTTTCATTATTTTATACTGAGAAGATATTAAGTTTAATATTTTACATTTAATAATGTAATAATGTTTCATCTTTGTCATTCACAGAATCCTTCAAATGTAAGTTGTATGTACTGGTAAACGCAAATAAAAAGTAATTTGGCATAGTTATATTTGCCCTTACTTTTCCATTTATATAATTATGTTAGAATTGATCCTAGTGAACAATAAATATATGGAAAATATATATATATATATATATATATATATATATATATATATATATATATATATATATATATATATATATATATATATATATATATATATATATATATATATATATATATATATATATATATATATATATATATATATATATATATATATATATATATATATATATATATATATATATATATATATATATATATATATATATATATATATATATATATATATATATATATATATATATATATATATATATATATATATATATATATATATATATATATATATATATATATATATATATATATATATATATATATATATATATATATATATATATATATATATATATATATATATATATATATATATATATATATATATATATATATATATATATATATATATATATATATATATATATATATATATATATATATATATATATATATATATATATATATATATATATATATATATATATATATATATATATATATATATATATATATATATATATATATATATATATATATATATATATATATATATATATATATATATATATATATATATATATATATATATATATATATATATATATATGGGATATTTGTGAAAGTATAACCCTGATTTATATATTTGGAGCAGGAAAACTGAACGCCCAGGACTGGCTTGTCAGAAATGAGACCACGCATGCGCGCACTGTCTTTTCGTACTGCGCTGCCAGACGTATAAGCGAATTTTTAAATCTTTAACAGTTCCAGACCCGGAGGACTGCGTACGCCGGGTCGGATCGATCCTCTGGATCGTACGTGGGCGTACACCTTCTCCTACGCCCACGTACTATCAAGAAGATCGATCTTACCCGTCATACGCAGTCTTCTACGATTTGGTCTTCCGAATCACGGAGATTATTGGGTGCAGCAGCCAATTATCGTAGGCCCTCCACGACGGTTCAGGACCCCCTCGATTTTTTTAAACTACGTAGGACCGTTAGGATTCCGTCGTACGCGGACGAAAAATTACACCCGATTATCGTAATGACGTCATTGCTGCCGGGAGGATTCCGTCTTTAGATGGTTTTAAGAGTCGGGTCGGGAATTTTGGCTATGTGTGACGCCAGCATAAGGAACCTTGCAGTTATACCATCAGGACCAGATGCCTTGTTTGTCTTTAGTAAGCGAAGAACCTTATGAACTCTATGTGAAGAAAGGATAAGGGAGGGCATAAGGTTAGAGAGAGTTAAAGATTGAGAGAAAGGTGAGCTGGAATCATTTATGGAAGAGTTGGCAGAAAAAATGAGAGCCAAAGAGAGTGGCTTTGTCAGTGGGAGAGCAACATATAGAGACATCAAAATGAATGAGAGGGGGAAAGCTTGAGTTGCAGAAGATTTTGGAGAGTTTTTGGCTAAGGTCCAGAAACATTTGTCGGTGGGAAAGGAGTTAACCCTCTCGCACACGGTGACGCCAATGGCATGTATAAATTTTTAGGCCCCAAGTGCACCGTGATGCCATTGGCATCCATTTGAATAAAAATATTATTTTAAATAGTTTCATTCACCCAAATGGCATCATTTCTTAGTTGAGCATAAGTTTTCTCACTTTCTTCAAAATGAACTAATTAGCAACCCTCTCCACTGATGTAGCTTTGATAGCAAGGCATAAAACAAATGCAGTGTCCATCTATCTCACTCATCTCTCAGACTGCAGATCTCTTTATGTGCACTTTATTTTCCCTGCCAATTAACGGTCCTATTTATTATTGTTTCTCTTTTTTATTGATTCATGAAAAACCACAAAAAAATAACGAAGTGATTGTTATACTATATATAATGATAAATGTAGGTTTTGGGGAGTAAAACAGCTGAGAAACAAGATATCTCAGCGCACTGAAAAATGGCTGTCCAGAGACAGAATTTCACAAATGAGCACGGAAAAGAAAAGTTATTGAAACTTATGATACACAAGAGGGTTAAGGTCTTCAACTTTCTTTCTTTTAAAGAAAGCCTTACACCTTCAAATCTGAGCAGTACATCAATTCTTGCTATATTAAAGCAGAGTGATTTAAATTATAAGGTGAGGCTTGGTACGACCGATGTCCTCGATTCCTGGCCTGAATAGCCATGGAGCAGGCACAGTCAAACCAAGGTTTAGGGGGAGAAAAACTTTTCGTAGAGGAAGGTAGGTATGCCTCCATTCCTGAGGTTATGATCTTTGCATCTATTAGGGCTACATGATCAAGGTTGCAGGACCAAAAGCAGTAGTCATCCCATGGGAAGTTACACAAATCTTCACGTTGGGTATGCTCAAATTGCCAAAGACGGCACTGAGTAGGAAGGATTGGTGGAGGGGAAGCAAAAATGGAAGAAATTAAAATCACAGACTTGTCATATTTACCAAGAGGGGAAAGTACAGAATATGAGTAGTTTGAAGGGTTAGAAGTAAGAAATAGGGCAAGAGTGTTGGCTGCATGCTCATATCGATCGGAAACATGACTATTATGTTTGATATTTTGCTCCAAATCGTGAGTAATAGAGAAAGCAAGGGCTTCACTTCCTCCCACATCAGTATGAGAAGACTTATGCCACTCACTGTGGTGTACATTGAAGTCTCCAATATAGAGAACTTCGGCAAATGGGTGAGAAGATAACATGGACTCATGGCACGAGAACAGATATTCAAAGAATGACACAAAGTCACTGAAGTTTGGAGAACAGTGGCAGAAGCAATGGGATATAGTGGTAGTGGTGAGATATATTTTTTAGCCAGAGAACATCAAAGTCAGGAGATTCAAGTTCCATGAACATTGCAATAGGTGTGTTAGTGTTGCAGTAGGCACAGACCTTCCCTTTAGAATGAAAATGAGAATACAGTGCATAGAGAGAGATTTGAAATGGGTCAATGGAAGCATGGCTAGACAGCTGGGTTCCAGAGAGAAGGAGGAGGTTAAGGAGGGAAGTACCCAAGTGCTGTTCCACAGATTGAAGAATGGAATTCAGGCCACGAATTATTAGAATTGTGAAGAATGAAAGAAGAAGATCTATCAGGAGGTGCAAGGTTAAGGGCAGAACCATTACTCCCACCTGGCGTGTCTACACTGAAGCCAGTTATGGAGTCAACAAGATAGAAAAGGTCAGGGTAATAGTTTGGTAGTTTGAAGGAATAGAGAAGTCACCCTGATTAGGAACAGGTTGCACTAGAGCATGCTTCCAAGATGAAGAATAGATACTGATTGACAGAATAAGGCAAAAAAGACAGCAAATCACATGAGCAAGTTCAACTGCAAACTCCTTAAAGAACCCTGCAGGGACACTATCGGGACCAGATGATATGTTCTCTGTTGGTGAGCGAAGTACCTTCTGAGCTCTGTATGAAGAAAGTATAAGGCAGGGCATAGGGTTAGAAAGGGGTAAAGTTTGAGGGACAGGTGCACTGGAATCGTTTATGGAAGAGATGACAGAAAAATAAGAGCCAAAGAGAGTGGTTTTATCAGTGAGAGAGCAACCTATTGAACCATCAGAACGAATGTGGGGGGAAAGCTTGAGTTACAGAAATTTTTGGAGAGATTTTTGGCTAAGGACCAGAGATATTTGTTAGTAGGAGAGGAGTTAAAAACATGAGCTTTCCTTCTTATAAAGGAAGCCTTAGACCTTCGACTCTGAGTAGTACAGCGATTCCTAGCTACAGTAAAAGCAGAGCTATTTAATTCAGGAGAGGCTTGGTACAAATGGTGTGTCCAATCACTGGCCTTAATAGCTATGAAGCAGGCATGGTCAAACCAAGGACTAGGGGGAGAAAAATATTTTGTAGAGGAGGGGGTGTATGCCTCCACCTGAGGTTATGATCTCGGCAACTTTTAGGGCTACCTGATAATGATCGCAGAACCGAAAGCAGTAGTCTTTCTATGTGAATTAAGAGAGGAAGTTACCCAAATCTTCAAAATGGGTACGCTCAAAGTGCCAAAGGCGGTGCTGAGTAGAAGGGATTGGTGAAGGGGGAGCGAAAATGGAAGAGATTGAGATAAGAGACTGGTCATATTTACCAAGAGGGAAAGTACAGAATATTAGTGGTTTGAAGGGTTAAAAATAAGAAATAGGTGAAGATTGTTGGCTGCATGTTTGCGTCGATTGAAAACACGAGTAGGATGTTTGCTAATTTGCTTTAGATAATGAGTAATTGAAAAAGCAAGGTCCTCACTTCCTCCCACATCAGTATGAGATGAATTAAGCCACTCACTGTGGTGTACATTGAAGTCTCCAATATATAGAACATTGACAAGTGGGTGAAAATATAGTAAGGATTCATGGCAAGAGGACAGATATTCAAAGAAAGACACAAAGTCAGTGGAGTTTGGAGAACAGTAGCAGAAGCAATGGCATATAGTTGTAGTAGAGAGATGGGTTTTTAGCCAGAGAACATCAAAGTCAGGAGATTCAAGGTCCATGAGCCTTGCAATAGGAGTGTTAGTGTTGCAGTAGGCACAGACCCCACCTTTGGAACAAAAACAAGAATACAGATTATAGTGAGAGATTTAAAATGGGTCAGTGGAAGCATGGCTAGACAGCTGGGTTTCAGAGAGAAGGAGGAGGTTAGGGAAGGAGGTAACCAAGTGCTGTTCAACAGACGAAAGATTAGAGTTCTGACCACGAACGTAGAAAAGTGAAGAGTGACAGAAGCAGATTCAACAGGAGGTGTAAAGTTAATGGCAGAACCATTAATGCCAACAGGAGGGTCTGTATACCCTCACGCCAGTAGTGAAGTCAACAAGACCCCAGGAAATTCTTAGCCCTCCTCTATGCCGAGAACTGGGGTCAATAAGCTCTGAACCTTCCATAAATATAGCAAAAAGAAGGAAAAGGTCGGCAAAAAGAAGCAAATGTAGGGAGTGTTGAGACTTGTTAAATGAAATGGGATAGCAAGAGATGAGTAACAAATACGCCAGAATATTCGATGTAGACGCAGGCATAAAGAAATGACAGTGCCTAAAGGAAAACTCAATCCAGAGCTGCCTGGACCAAACAAACAAACAAACAAACAAACAAACAAACATTTATTTCCATTTTGTACAATGGTTATTCAACATTAATAGTAACTTATAAGTAGACATGTAATTAAACTAATAAAAAAAAGGGTTAGACATATAGTTAAATTAAATGTAGCTTTTATAGAAAATAATAATGCTGTAATAAAAATGTTAACAATAATGTTAATAATAAAGTAGTAAGTATGCCACTAGATACAGGATCGTTATTATTGGCATCATTTCCATATTTGTTTCCTTACAATGAGAATAATTAGTTCTTAGATATCTTAGATATTTGTCCAAAAGAAAACTATATAGTTTGCCTTTGAAAGCTGTGAAGGAGGATGCATTTTTAAGATGCTCAGGAATATTATTCCAGAGTGTTGGCCCTTTGATAGTGATCATCTTTGAACCTGCTTCTGTGTTTGTTCTGTGAATAAAGAGCTCACTGCTCTGTCTTGTGTTAGTTCCCCTTATATCCCTGACTGTTTTTAAATCAAATAGCCAGCTAGGATAATGATGGTCCAAAATTTTGAATACAAAAACATAAATAGCATAATGAACCTTATTTTCTGCCCGCAGCCACCCAAGTTTATTGAGAGCTGGTGTGATGTGGTCATATTTTCTTATTCCTCCCAGGGCAACTCGAGCTGCAAAATTAATAAGCTTCTGTATTCTGTTTATCTGAGTCTTAGTGGTAGCTCCCCAAACAGTTGTGCAGTAATTAATGTGACTTAGGGCGAGAGATTCAACAACAGTTATTCGAGTGGTAGTCTCAAAATTGTCTTTTATACGTGATAAGTACATTAATGTTCCTGTAACTTTTTTGCATACTTTATCTATGTGGGAATCAAACAACATGTGGTTATCAAAGTGAATTCCTAGGTTTTTGACTGTCTTGCTAGGTGTGATAATATTGTCGCAAAAATTAATTATTGTGTTTTCTGGAATTTGTGCTATGTGGAACCTTGAACCAATAAATATGCATTGTGTTTTACTTTCGTTAATTAACAGCCCAATTTCTTGGAAATAGGTTTTAATTTTTGACAGAGTGTTTTCTGCTCTGGGAGATTATTAATATCACCACTAAGGAGTAGTTGAGTGTCATCTGCATATTGTACAACTAGACAGTCAGAAATGAGAGAAGATAGATCATTTACGTAAATGGAGAAGAGGATAGGACCAAGTACTGATCCCTGTGGATCACCAAATGATACATTTTTTGGCACAGAGATAATGTTGTTAAGACGTATGGACTGTTTACGATTAGATAGATACTCGCTAAACCAGCTTGGATCAATATTTAAGTTAATACATTTACTTAAAAGAATTTCATGGTTTACACTGTCGAAGGCTTTTGATAAGTCTAATAATACAAGCAAAGATATTTTTTTCATATCTATATTATTATATATATATATATATATATATATATATATATATATATATATATATATATATATATATATATATATATATATATATATATATATATATATATATATATATATATATATATATATATATATATATATATATATATATATATATATATATATATATATATATATGATTGTGACAACAGGAAAGGCAAGAATTTAATAAATAAATCTACCCTCATCAGGCCTGGACACGAAGAAAACATAGAGAGAAACATAGATGGGAGTATTGTGACTTGTCAGATGTAAAGGGATTGTCGTAAGAAAAAGTTTAAAAAAGCCAAATGTTGTAACTTTGCCTTTAGGCCTCTCACATCAACGCCATGAGCCGGTAGAGGGCAGAGTGCTTAACCAAAAATCCACCCACCAGAGAGGAGAACATACACAGAGCACGTCAGTTGGACTTTAGATCTTGCTGTGGGCAGAACTACGATCTATATAGAAGTTTCCACCTAAGGGGGAAGTTAGCTTTGAGGTGTACGTTAAGTTAATAGTTTTAATAAATAAATATAAAGAAGAAGATACATATCTGTTAAGCGCTACCCACACTTATAATTAAGAATGCAATTTGAATGTCAAGCCGGTGTTATGCAGCTTTATCATAGAGAGAGAGAGAGGACCATACGTAAGGATAACAAGACATGTGTAACGAATATGCAAGAATATTCGGTGTTGATGTAGGCACAGAAAGAGAACCGTATCTGAAGGAAGACTTAACAAAGAAATGTCCTGGACAGTCTTATCCGTTTGGTGTGAAAAATCTGAATTTTTTATGGAATTTAAGAAATATTGAAAAATATATCAGAAGATTGGTATCTGTGTGGCGCATTCAGTGGCAAAGTTTTAGGTCGGAATTCGGGGTATTTAAAGCACAGTTTAAAGGTTTGCCTCCATAACCTCAGGCATTTAAACAGCCTTGGAACATCGTGTCATGGTATAAATATTTTGTTGTCCACAAATCATCGTTACATTTTTTTTTTCATTATAATCTTATCATGGCAAAGTGAAAACTGTCTCTGGCCATCATGTCTGAACTCAGGAAGATATGACGACTTGGGAACAGCGGCTACAATGCAGCCAGCTAGATGCGTCATGTGTTGTGCTTACCAAGAGAGTGTTGCCTTTCTCCACCATTTGTTGCTGTCTTTTTCATTCTTACAGTGTTTTTCTCTCAATGAACTGTATTATATTGGTGTAAAGAGTAGTGTTACACTGCATAGATGCTAAAGGGTTCAAGACAGTGGCGTTACCTGAATCAGGCGCGGAGTAAAATAAATATCAAGCAAAGCACTCCTGTCTCGTCCAGCCTATCAGCTGATCTGCCAGCTGATGCCTCTACACCTCCACTGCCTGATGCCTCCACACCTCCACCACGCACTTCCACTTCTGTTTCTTTTTCTTTTGCTAGCCAAGTGCGTTCTGAAGGGACCTCAACCCCTGTACAAGATAAATTATGATTGCTGAAGAGATTGAAAGTTGGGTCAGCCTCCATCGACATGGCTCTGCATAAGCAAAAAAGTAGGCGTAGTGAAAAGCCTGTGAAGACATAAAAGACCATGGAACCAATTTCATCGAAAGACTACAAGCCTGGAGGCTTCTATAACTGGCCACAGTCATAGTCATAGTCATAGATTTTATTGCCAAATATTTAGTATACATACAGGAATAAATATGTGCATTATATTCAGAGACACTAGCCTGCTGAGCAAGAGCTCTTTGGTAGGCAGTATAATATACATTTCACATAATTTAAAGTATGACCACAATAGTTAACAAAAACTCCAATATAGCAATCTCATACTTATCTTGTAATAAAACAAAACAGTAGCCTGACCTTAACCTGGACATAATGGTACACCAATACTGTATTAATTATTAATCAACAGCTGCTTGATTTTGCCTAGTAAATAAATGCTGTTTGAGTTTCTTTTTAAATAAAGTTGTGCCAGTTATTGTTTTTAAATCTTCTGGTAATGCATTCCAACATTTTGGGCCAAAACAGTGAACAGAAAATTTGTACAAGGTTCTTCTCGGCTGTGGACATATCATATTTATATTGTTACTTCTGGTTCCATGATTGTGTTGAATAAATCTAAATAATTTTCTGTTATCATTAACATCACTATGTATAATAATAAGACAGAAATATTGTATCAAGTGATTAATTGAAGCAAGTTTAGCTCCTTGAATAAAGAGGAAGTTGAGTCATATTTTCCACTATATGTAATAGTTCTGATCAGTCTTTTCTGAGTTACAAATGCATCCCTTACAATTGACGGCCAAGTACAACCCCAGATGGACAAACAGTATAAAATATGGGGATAACACAGGGAATAGTATATGCTTTTTAAGGCCTCATTTGTTAGGTTATGGCGAATTTTATACAAAATTCCACATGTCTTGGACAGTTTTGAGCAGACAGATTGAATATATTTCCAACTCAAATTTTCATCAATAATTACTCCCAAAAATTTCTTACAAGCAACTCTTTTAACTTCATACCCATTCATATTAACTTGACCAATATTGTGTACTACAGATCTATTTTAAAATAAGATATAGTCAGTTTTGGAAACATTTAGCTTTAATTTATTAACAGAGACCCAGTTGTTAATTTTTTCTAGTTCACTATTTAAAACAGAATGCAGGTGGTCAAGGTTATTATCATGCAAGAGAAGGTTGGTGTCATCTGCATAAAGAATATATTTGAATTTATTACTGGCATTGGAAATATCATTTATATAAACTAAAAATAACAATGGGCCCAGTATTGATCCCTGTGGAACTCCCCTCTCAATAGTTTGCAACAAAGATGCTCTCCCATAACAGTATACAGCTTGTTTTCTATTTTTCAAGTAGCTCTTAAATAACTGTAATGGTGTTCCCCTAATACCCACACAAGTTAGTTTTTCTATTAGTATATCATGGTCTAATGAGTCAAATGCTTTGGACAAGTCTAGGAAAACCCCGGCAACAAAGTTTTTATTTTCCAAATTTTTATAAACATCACTTGTAAAGTTCATTATTGCTTTATCAGTGGTCTTATTATTATGGAATCCGTATTGATTTTCGGATAATAGGTTGAACTTTTCCAGGAATTCTTTAAATCTGTGAACAATCGCTTTTTCATCATCTACAGTGCCTGACTTAAATATAGGTATTACTTTAGCACTTTTTAGTTTGTCTGGAAAACATCCTTGCTGAAAACATAGATTGATTATGTGGGTAAGTGGGGTACCAATGTAATGGGCAGTGATCTAGAGTAGTTTTGATGGAATTTCATCATATCTCGACGCTGTATTTGGCATTAAGGTTTTTATATATTTAGTGACTTCCTCCCTTGTTACAGGATACAAGTAAAACGAAAAGTCTGGTGGATTA
The DNA here is from genome assembly GCA_037179515.1 of Halocaridina rubra. Classification (NCBI taxonomy): domain Eukaryota; kingdom Metazoa; phylum Arthropoda; class Malacostraca; order Decapoda; family Atyidae; genus Halocaridina; species Halocaridina rubra. The sequence continues at coordinate 118,321 of JAXCGZ010015100.1, forward strand.
TTAAGAAACTGTCGGTGTGAGTTTTGTTGCACATTTTGTTGTTCCTGTGTTGGCTGTGCTATAGTTAAGAAATTATTATTAAAGATATTAGCAGTGTGGTCATAATAATTTTTTAATTTGATTTCCTTTGAATAATTAATTTGTTTTCGTCCCATTAGGCTGTTTATTGTATTCCAGGTAGACTTGCTGTTTCCTTGTTCCTTCTTAAGCTTATCCTGAAAATATCTATTTTTTGCAGCTCGGAGTAGTGTTACTAATTTGTTCCTGTAAGCTTTATATCTGGTTCCAAAAGACAAAGGCCATTTTGATGCAAGCCTTTCTAATCGGTGTTTTTCTTTGATACTATTTTTTAATCCTGCAGTTATGTGTGGGCAGCTGTTGTTTTTATTATTTACAGTCGATTTTCTTAGAGGAAAGCAGTCTAGAAATTTATCTCTAAATGTACAGTGAAATTTATTAAAAGCTCCATTTGCATTATTTAGGTCAATGATATGTTGCCATTTTTCATGTGATATATCTCTAGTAAATTTAGCTATGTTATCATCAGAGTAATGTCTTTTTTCTACATATGCATCAAATTTATGTTCTTCTTTTTTAAACTTGGAGTATACTGCAAAATGATCTGTTATGTCAGTGTACACTATGTAATTACTTATGTTGTCTTCAAGATTTGTGGTCCAGATATGATCGATTAGAGATGCACAATTTTCAGTTACTCTCGTAGGTTTAGTAGTTATTGGAAAGCAGCCACGTGAATACATTAAGTTTATAAAATCAGTTACTCTTTGATCATTTATTTTAAACAAATCTAAGTTCCAATCACCAAATAAATAAATAGTTTTGTACTTTTTTCTTTCTGCAAAATCAAATACTTTCAGTAAAACTTCAGGAATTCAGGCATGTTCCCCTTTGGTGGTCTATATACAGATGCAAAGAAGCAATTTTCCTTACCGTTATGTACCTGTACACTAACACATTCAATGAATCGTTCCATCATACTGCCCTCCTTTATAAAACTCGAGCTATACTTATTAGCTACATACATACATACACCTCCACCTTTCCTGTCTCTGTTCTGAGTGAACATATTGTACCCTGTTATATTATACAGTGATTCAATATCATTATCCAGCCTAGTCTCCGAAAAACCCATTACGTCACATATATTATTTTCTGTTAAGCATTGATCAACAAATATTTGAAGATTATTTGCAAGACTTCCAATGTTCATGCACAAAACCGAAAATGCATTAGATTTATTTAAATTTGAATACAGTTCATTTAAGTATATATAAATTGAAAAAGTGTTGGTTGCATTTCTCATATTATTCAAAAACAAATCTATTTCATTTTCAAGATCAAGTGGGTTAAATATCATCTTATCAAGCTCATTGATACACGAATAACTGGGAAGTACTTTGTCGTTGTTTGTTAGCCTTATAACTTCACCGTCACTAATGGAATAGTATGGGAGGTATCTATTTACAGCCATGGTGAAAAAATAAATTATACTACTTTTACATTACTGACTTACAAGCTACCATTTACTTCCACCAAATCTTACCAGGTTCTTCTGGCCATTTATTGGTTTAGGGTGCGAGCGTTTTATAGCTCCCGTGGCGGGAGACACGGCAGGAGGGGGTGCAGGTGATGACATATCACTCTCCCGCCCCCCCACTCCCGCGCCCCCACCCCCGCACCACCGATCCTGGTCAACTCCTCATCCACGCCACCCACAACACCCACAGCACCAGCCACACTCTCGGTGTTGTATCATTCCTTCACGATGAGCTTTGTATGTTTAAAGTAGGCAAATTTCCCTTCTGATCTAGTCTTTTTTAGTTGTGGCATCTGTGCCGTTTTTATTGCCTGTGATGCGGCACACAGGTCATCATTAAGGTAGATCTTGGTGCCTTTCAACTTTTTGGCATTTCCCATGACCGTCTCTCTGTCACAGTAGTGGGAGAAACGAGCCACTATGGTGCGAGGTTTGTCACCACGAAGTGGTCCCACCCTGTGAGCCCTCTCCAACGTCATGCCTTCTAGCTGTAATTTATCGACTATCAGGGCTGATACCATCATCGTAGTTTGCTCCCAGGTCTCCCCATCACGTCTTTCCTCTACACCGCTTAATCGGATGTTGTTTCTTTTGGAATAGTCTTCTTGGTAATTCAAGCGTTCTTCTAAGGTGGTTATTTGTTGATCTCCAGAATTTATTTGTTGATATAGATTATCGATTGTTTCTTTGTCGTTACTCTTTTCTTTCTCATGAATTTTAATAGTCGATTTGAGGTCATCAATTTCTCTCTGGCTGAACTCCAGGCTTGTCGTCAAGGTCGGAAACTGTGGCTTTGAGTGATTTTATCCTGTCACTAAGCTGTTTCACCATTACTTCCATAGCATTCTTATATGCATTTTCTTGAGATTCCAATAGTTTGGTAATAACAGTTGGATCCATTGTTGTTAAGCTGTTTGGCAGCCTTGACACCCTCTCAGGTTGTCTGAGATAATACCTCACCGGGTGAGTGGGGGGGACCAGGAGCCATACAGTGAAAACCAAGACATTATCTGGATCACCATACATCCCACCACTTCATATACTTTTTAAGATACAGGTCAGTGATGTTGGTACATTTTACAATAACATTACCTGTACATTGGTCATTTTGGGGGTGGGTATTGAAGGAGAGAAAGCATTGAAAATTTTGAGGACCCGTATCTCAAAACTACCAATTTTCATAATATAATTTCTATTGGCTCAGCCATTTTTCAACAAATTTAATTGAAAATTTAACCATTAATGGACAAGATATATCTTAAAACCATAATAGCTCCAGAATCTTCAATTCTTTTCTAGTAAATAGTTGTTCATCAAAAATATATATAAAAGAATTAATTTTCAGTAGGCACAATTAATAATTTTTATTCTCAAAATGGGTAAACTATGTCTCATTCAAGAATGAAAACAAAAGACGGTATAGTAAGGGAGCCTATACAATTTGAAAATTATCGTTTTCAGAGTCAAAAATGGGGGTTCTACCCCCCTCCGGAACCAAATTTACGAAGTAGGACAAAACTATTGGTTGCAAATGGTTTCTTTTACTGCCCCAATTTGATGATATTAAAATGAACATAATTATACAAATATGAAATTATAGCCAAACGGTCCCCTTAACTCCACAAGACCCTTCAGGTGTAGTATCGCATCGGGCAGTTGTGCAATAGGCCAACCTACTATATATATATATATATATATATATATATATATATATATATATATATATATATATATATATATATATATATATATATATATATATATAGTGTGTGTGTGTGTGTGTGTGTGTGTGTGTGTGTGTGTGTGTATGTTTGGTGTGTGTGTGTGTATGAGAGAGAGTGAGTATAATTACCTAATTGTGCTTACGGGGAAGAGCCCAAAGCTCGTAACTTCACTTCTCTTGATCGGTTTCATTTTGTACTTAGTAATACTTTTCATACTTATCCTAAAAACTATGACTTGAGTTAGCATTAACTACCTCCTTGCTTAGCGAATTCCAATTATCAACTACTCTTACACTAAAAAAAGTACTTCCTTACATCCTGCTAAGAAGTTTTCTTTTGAAGCTTCAAACTATGACCTCTAGTTCTAGTGCCAACCATATCAAAATATTGATCCCTATCCACTCTATCATAACCATGAAGGAATTTAAACACTGTCACCATATCCCCCCTCAATCTTCTAGCTTCAATTGATGGTAAGTCTAATTCCCTCAGCCTCTTATCATAACTGAGGTTGCGTAATTCTGGCACCAGTTTCATGGCATGTCTTTGAACTTTTTCCAGCTTAATTACGTGCATTTTCAAGTGCGGATTCCAAAAGGGGCTGCATATTCAAGTTTTGGTCTCACATAGATTATATATATATTTCTGAACATTTCCTTGTCCATGTGCCTGAAGGCTACCTTACATTTGCTTAGAAAGCATATGCTGTCCTTACTATGCCATTTATATTCACTTCTGGAGACAAATCGGCCAGTATGTTTACTTATAGATCTCTCTCATTCTCTTTCTCTTGAAGTTGTACTCCTGCCACCGAGTAGTCAAGCTTGGACATTCTTGCACTTCTACCCATTCTCATTACCTTACATTTTGAAGTATAAATATCATTAGCCACTTTTCTGACCACTCATGCAGACTATTTAGATATTCCTGATGTTTTCTAACATTGTTCTCGTTTCTTACTTTCTTCACAATCTTTGCATCATCTGCAAACATATTCATAAATGGATTAAAAGACTCTGGTAGGTCATTTACATATACAAGGAACAAATATGGCCCTAAAACTGAACCCTTTGGAGCTCCATTTTTAACTCTTCTTCATTTAGACACTAAGTGTCTTACTCTAACCCTCTGTTCCCTTCCTTCTAAGTATGTTTTTATCCATTTCAAGATATTTCCACTTATTCTAGCCATTGCTTGCCGCTTTTTAATAAGTCTCCCATGTGGGCCCATGTCAAATGTTTTCTGGAAGTCTAGGAATATGCAATCTGCCCTGCCCTCTCTTACCTGTAAGATTCGGCTTACTTCATCATAATATCTAAATAAGTTTGTTACTGTTGATCTACCTTCTCTGAAGCCATGTTGTCTCCTTCACAAAAAGTTGAAGAATTCCAAGTGAAGAGAGATATGTCTCCTTAGTAGTTTCTCTATAACTCTGCAAACTATGCTGGCCAAGGAAACTGGTCTATAGTTTAGAGATGTATCCCTCGTTACCTTTTTGAAGATAGGTATCACATTCGTTGGTTTCCAGCATCTTGAATCTCCCCTGCCTCCAACGAATTTTTAAATATGATACTTAGTGCCTCATATATTGAATTTGCGCAGTTTTAAAGTACATGAGGCGATATATCATCAGGACCTGTAACTTTATGAACATCTAACTCCATCAGCGCTTTGCATACCTCTTTGGCTGAAAGGATGATGTTCTCTAATACCGGGCCATTAGCTTCTATCTCTGCACTTTGAGGGGGTGGGGTATTTTCTATTGTAAATATTGACTGAAACTCCTTGTTCAATTCATTGCAAATCTCTTCATCCATCTCAGTGATGCTTCCATCTGCTCCCTTAAGCTTTAAAACCTGCTGATAAAGCTTTGGAAAAGTTTGGAATTTTCTTTAGCCTTCCTGGTGATATCCCTTTCATAGGCCAGATTTCTTAAACAGTGTAAACCTAGGATGCCATATTGTTAGTTAGATAGACACACTCAAATGGAATTCATATACGCATCTGACGAGGTTCAGTGTATGGCTGTGATCCCACATGGGATCCTAGCAATACACAAAACTGCGTCAGATGAATTTATGAAATCCATTTGTGTGTGTCTAGCTAACTAACAATATGGTATCTTAGGTTTACACTGAGTAAGATATCGGGCCATAGTCTCTCTTTTCCTCTCTTCCCTTTCTTAGGTAATCATTTCTTGCTCCTTTTATAGATCTGCCAGGCATTTATGTTTTTTCTCCTCCTATTCCTTTTCCAGCATATGTCTCTCCACTCCTTAGCTCTTTCACACTCATAATAGGACCATTTCTCTCTGCCATGAATTACATTTACTTTGGTGACAGGTATGCAGCAGTCTACTATATTCCCACATTTCTCACAAAAGATGTCATACATTTCTTGTACAGATTTGTTGTGAAATAAGGTCCTCAAGTCAATAACTGCAAAAAGCTCATTCATTTTGATATAATCTCCTTTCGGATAGTTTCTCCTCGTGTCCTCAGTCTCTCTACTCTCATGCAGAACATCTTCAATGATATACTCCATCAACAAAACACAATTGTCACTCTTTCAAATTGGTGATTCATGCTAAATTTTTTCAATATCCAACACGGTATCTGTGAATAATGGATCTAGTAGCGATGGCTTATCCTAACCCCTGGCCCTCGTTGGTTCCAGTATATGTTGGTGTAGGAAAATTCCTTGTATGCAATTTAGGAGTCTTGTCCCGAATGAGTCGTCACCACATTTTCTCTCCGGTGCAATGTTAACAACTGAGTTTATGACTTCAATAGTACCAATAGGACTTTTCTCATGAACTTCTAGCCTATGTTGGTTTCTTGGTGGGTTATATACAACAGTTATTATAATGTTCTCTGACACAGTATTTATGCAAGCACCAAGAAATTCCTTGAACTCACTTTCTATAGCAACGTTTATTTCTTCAACCTTATGAGCAGTGCTATCCCTCCACCAGACCTCTCAGATCTTTCAACTCTTAATAATTTGAAGCCCTTAGGAAAAACTGTGACACTATGTCCTCACTCAGCTTATTCTCTGTAACAGCTATTATATCTGCCTTACTGTTGGGAATCCTATCTTTTAATTTTACTGCCTTTCCAGCCAATCCATCAGCATGTGTGTGTGAGTGTGTGTACTTACCTAATTGCACTTACCTAATTGTGTTTACTGGAAAGAGCCCAAAGCTCGTATCTTCACGTCTCTTGATCGCTTCCATTTTATACTTAGTGATACTTATCATACCTGTCAATAAAACTATGGATTGAGATTGCATAAACTACCTCCTCGCTTAGCGAATACCAATTATCAACTACTCTTACACTGAAAAAGTATTTCCTTACATCCTGCAAAGAAGTTTTCTTACGAAGCTTCAAACTATGATCTCTAGTTCTAGAGCCAGCCATATCAAAAGAATTTTGATCCCTATCCACTCTATCATAACCATGAAGGAATTTGAAGACTGTCACCATATCCCCCCTCACTCTTCTAGCTTCGAGTGATGGTAAGTCAAAGTCCCTCAGCCTCTCATCATAACTGAGATCGCGTATTTCTGGCACCAGTTTCGTGGCATGTCTTTGAACTTTTTCAAGCTTAGCTATGTGCTTTTTCAAGTGTGGATTCCAAAAGGGGGCTGAATATTCGAGTTTTGGCCTCACATAGGTTACATAAATATTTCTGAACATTTCCTTGTCCATGTGCCTGAAGGCTACCCTTACATTTGATAAGAATGCATATGCTGCCCTTACTATGCCATTTATATGTATTTCTGGAGACAAATCTGCCAGTATGTTTACTCCTAGATCTCTCTCATTTTCTGTCTCTTGAAGTTGTACTCCAGCCACCGAGTAGTCAAGCTTGGGCCTTCTTGCACTTGTACCCATTCTCATTACCTTACATTTTGAAGTATTGAATTTCATTAGCCACTTTTCTGACCACTCGTGTAGACTATTTAGATCCTCCTGAAGTTCTCTACCATTGTTCTCGTTTTTTACTTTCTTCACAATCTTTGCATCATCTGCAAACATATTCATGAATGAATTTACAGACTCTGGTAGGTCACATTTACATATACAAAGAACAAAAGTGGCCCTAAAACTGAACCCTGTGGAACTCCACTACTAACTCTTCTCCATTCAGACACTGAGAATCTTACTCTAACCCTCTGTTCCCTTCCTTCTAAGTAAGTTTTTATTCATTCAAAGACATTTCTACCTATTCAAACCATTGCTTGCAGCTTCCTAATAAGTCTCCCATGTGGAACAGTGTCAAATGCTTTCTGGAAGTCTAGGAATATGTAATCTGCCCAGCCCTCTCTTTCCTGTAAGATTCGGCTTACCTCATCATAAAATTCTAATATGTTTGTTACTGTTGATCTACCTTTCTGAAGCCATGTTGCCTCACTGACAAAAAGTTGAAGGATTCCAAGTGAAGAGAGATATGTTTCCTTAGTAGTTTCTCCATAACTTTGCAAACTATGCTGGTCAAGGAAACTGGACTATAGTATAGAGCCGTATCCCTCATTCCCCTTTTGAAAATAGGTATCACATTTGCTTGCTTCCAGCATCTTGGAATCTCCCTGACTCCAGTGACTTTTTAAATATGATACTTAGTGCCACTGATATTGAGTTTGTGCATTTTTTAAGTACATGAGGGGATATGTTATCAGGACCTATAGCTTTATGAACATCTAAATCCATCAGTGCTTTGCATACCTCTGTGGCTGTAAGGTTGATGTTCTCTAATACCTGCCCTTGAGCTTCTATCTCTGCAATCTGAGGGGGTGGGGTACTTTCTACTGTAAATACTGACTGAAACTCCTTGTTCAATTCATTGCAGATCTCGTCATTCATCTCAGTGATGCTTCCATCCTCTCTCCTTAGCCTTAAAACCTGTTCTTTTACCTTCAGTTTTTCTCTGATAAAGCTGTGGAAAAGCTTGCGATTTTCTTTAGCCTTCCTGGTGATGACCTTCTCATAGTCTCTCTTTGCCTCTGTCCTTTTACTTAGGTAGTCATATCATGCTCTTTTGTAGGTTTGCCAGGCATTTATGTTTTTTCTCCTCCTATACCTTTTCCAGCATTTGTCTCTCCACTCCTTAGCTCTTTTACACTCATTATCGAACCATTTCTCTCTGGCATGAATGACACCTTCTTTGGTGACAGGTATGCAGCAATCTACTATCTTCCAATATTTCTCACAAAAGATGTTATACATTTCTTGTACAGATTTGTTGTAAAATAAGGTTCTCCAGTCAATAACTGCAAAATGCTTATTCATTTTGATGTAATCTCCTTTCCGATAGTTCCTCCTCATGTCCTCAGTGCCTCTACTCTCAGGCAGAATATCTTCAATGATATACTCCATCAACAACACACAGTGGTCACTCTTTCCAATTGGTGGTTCATACTTATTTTTTTTCAATATCCAACACATTATCTGTGAATACTAGATCAAGTAGTGATGGCGCATCCCCACCCCTGGCCCTCGTTGGTTCCATTACATGTTGGGGTAGGAAATTCCCTTGTACGCAATCTAGGAATCTTGCCCCGAATGAGTCCTCACCACTGTGTGGGTCAAGATTTATCCAATCTATCTCTTTATGATTAAAGTCTTCCATAATCAAAATCCTACATTTTCTCTCCCGTGCCATGTTAACAACCGAGTTTATGCCTTATATAGTACCTATATGACTTTCCTCATAAGCTTCTAGCCTATTCTGGTTACTTGGAGGGTTATATACAAGAGTTATTATTATGCTCTCTGACCCAGTATTTATGCGAGCAACAAGAAATTCATTGAACTCACTTTCTATAGCCAAGTTTGTTTCTTCAACTTGAATCCTTTCACTTATGAGCAGTGCTATCCCTCCACCATTCCTCTCAGATCTTTCAACCCTTAATATTCTGAAGCCCTTAGGAAAAACTGTGACACTGTTTATGTCCTCACTCAATTTAGACTCTGTAATTGCTACTATATCTGCCTTACTGTTGTGAATCCTATGTTTCAATTCTACTGCCTTACCAGCTAATCCATCAGCATTTGTGTATAACAATCTTACTGAGGCTCCATCCCCTGATCTTCTGTCATTATCTTCTTTATCTCTCCTTTGTCTGGAAGAACTCTGAAATGAAACTTTTTTTTCTCTTCTTCATTCCTTTCCTCATTTAACCTTCTTGCCTCTTCCAACAAGTTTTTGTGTGTTTGTGTGTTTGCATGTGTGTGTGACTGAGTGTGTGTGTGTGTATATATATATATATATATATATATATATATATATATATATATATATATATATTTATATATATATAATCACTGTGGCTCAACCGGTAGCGTCCGCGACTCAGAGGTGACAGGTCGGGGAGATGCGGCCCGTCACAGTCTGAAGTTAGCAAGGGCATGCACTCAGGGTAACGATTACATCTGCCAAAACAACTCCTTTGCAAGAAGGCAAACGTCCTATCCCTTAGCAGAAAAGGAAATCAGTGACGTAAAACAGGAACGCAGATATATATATACATATATATATATATATATATATATATATATATATATATATATATATATATATATATATATATATATATATATATATATATATATATATATATATTTATATATATATATATATATATATATATATATATATATATATATATATATATATATATATATATATATATATATATATATATATATATATATATATATATATATATATATATATATATATATATATATATATATATATATATATATATATATATATATATATATATATATATATATATATATATATATATATATATATATATATATATATATATATATATATATATATATATATATATATATATATATATATATATATATATATATATATATATATATATATATATATATATATATATATATATATATATATATATATATATATATATATATATATATATATATATATATATATATATATATATATATATATATATATATATATATATATATATATATATATATATATATATATATATATATATATATATATATATATATATATATATATATATATATATATATATATATATATATATATATATATATATATATATATATATATATATATATATATATATATATATATATATATATATATATATATATATATATATATATATATATATATATATATATATATATATATATATATATATATATATATATATATATATATATATATATATATATATATATATATATATATATATATATATATATATATATATATATATATATATATACATGAGTGTGTATTTGAATTTCAATTCAGTTCAATCCATAGAATAAGATGTGATACTTTTTCAGGCACTGAAATATAGAGAGAGAAAAAACAGAATTGCAAAATCTGAAAAAAATTAATTAGTATCTAAATTCGAAATATGACTCATGTCAAAATCACATAAAACAGAAAATGAAAAACAAGTCATCACTGTATATTGTTTTCGACATCAGATTTGAAGAGAGACTTTATATATATATATATATATATATATATATATATATATATATATATATATATATATATATATATATATATATATATATATATATATATATATATATATACAATAATCCCTCATTTATCGCGGGGGTTCGGTTCTGGGACAGGCAGCCAAAGGTGAATTTCCGCGAAGTAGGAACACCTTAAAGAAAAAAAAAATTTTAAGATGATTATGACACCAGGACGGCCCAAAAATTATAAAATAAAACAGCGTTTATCAGGCTGAAAAGAGAAACAGAGATGGAGAGTGTAATGACCTTTCAGATGTGAAGGGATTATAAAAGATGTGTAATGAATATCCAGTTCTCTGCTGGGTTTTAATATACCTCTGCATTACTTTCATGATGTCTATTCCAAAAATTCTCCTCAGATATTATTATTATCATTATTATTATTATTATTATTATTATTATTATTATTATTATTATTATTATTATTATTATTATTATTATTATTATTATTATTATTATTATTATTATTATTATTATTATTATTATCATTATCATTATTATTATTATTATTATTATTATTATTATTATTATTATTATTATTATTATTATTATTATTATTATTATTATATCACATTTAATTTGGCTGTCTCCCCCAATTTGGGGGGTAGGCGACATCAAAACAAGAAACAATAAGGGGATTACTTTGCTCTATGGGCAATGACGAGGGAGCTAGCGACTGTTCAGATGGCACTGCTGGTGTGCCACAGCCCATCCTCCCGGCTCTTCCACAACCTGTGTTGCTTCATAATGCCAACTCCCCTACTGCCCCTATCACAGGGCTACCTCTGCAAGATGCAGCCCCATGGTAAAAGCAGATGCCCATCAGAGCTGCATCACAATCGCTTGTCACTCATTCCTATTCCTAGCACGCTCACTTGCTAACCTCATATCCGTCCTCCTATCATACAGGTCTCTCCTTACTCCATCCATCCACCCAAACCTAAACCTCCCTCTAACATTTAACCTATCAACTCTCGCATTCATCACCTTTTTCAGCAGTCTTTCATCATCCATCCTCCTCACATGGCCAAACCATCTCAGAACATTCATATCTACTCTGGCTGCCAATTTTCTCCTCAAACCCATTCTTGCTCTCACCACTTCATTCCTAACCCTATCCAACCAAGATGCACTAATCATACTCCTCAGGCATTTCATCTCAAACACATTTAGTTTCTGTCTCTCACTTACTTTCATACCCCACAACTCTGATCCATACATCACAATTGGCACAACCACTTTCTCATACAAAACTTTCTTAACATTCATTCTCAACCCTTTATTCTTCATCACTCCTTTCAACACACCCAACACTTTACATCCTTCGTTCACTCTGTGACACACATCTGCTTCCACTCCACCATTTGCAACTATAACCAAGCCTAAATACTTAAACTGATTTAATCCAGCACCATTCACATTTCTTGTAAACATCATAACCTTACTTTTTCCCACATTCACTTGCAACTTCCTTCTCTCAAACACCATTCCAAACTCTGACACTAACTGACACAGCTTCTCCTCTAAATCTGCCACCAACACAGTATCATCTGCAATCAGCAACTGATTCAGCTCCCACTTGTTATCATCCCCATCTACCATTCTCAAACGTCGACCACACACTCGCTCATTAACCTCTCTTACGACTCCATCAACATACAAACTGAACAGCCATGGTGACATCACACATCCCTGTCTCAGTCCCACACTCACTGGAAACCACTCTCACTTCATTCCCTGCCCTAACACAAGCTCTACTGCCCTCATACAAACTCTTCACTGCATGCAACAGTCTGCCATCAATTCCATATAACCTCAAAACATTCCACATTGCCTCTCTATCAACTCTATCATACGCTTTCTCGAGATCCCAAAATGTAAAATACACATCCTTACCCTTTGCTAAATATTTCTCACATGACTGCCTAACTATAAAAATCTGATCTATGCAACCTCTACCTCTCCTAAAATCACTCTGCACTTTCACGATCACATTTTCTGTCTTATCCCTAATCCTATTAATCAGTATCCTACCATACACTTTTCCTACCACACTCAACAAACTTATGCCCCTAAAATTACTGTATTCATGCACATCTCCCTTACCTTTATATAGGGGCACTATACAAGCAAACACCCATTCCACTGGCATCATTGACAACATAAAGCATATATTAAACACTCTCACTAATCATTCCAATGCAGTCACATCCCCTTCTGTCAATATCTCTGCTCTCACACAATCCATTCCAGGAGCTTTACCTGCTTTCGCTTCATCCAATGCCCTTTTCACCTCCTCTCTAGTAATCTCTCTCTCATTTTCATCTCCCTTTACTGGTACTTGAACATTCCCCACTGACACTATAGATGCCTCTCTAGCTTCCTCAACATTCAGCAGGCACTCAAAATATTCTGCCCATCTTTTCCTTGCATTGTTCCCTCTTAACGTCTGTCCATTCACATCTATCACTGTCTCTTCCATCCTCGGTCCACCCTTCCTTACTCTCTTCACTTCTTTCCAAAACTTCATTTTATTCTCTTAATATACCTACTAAAATCCTGTCTCCACTTAACATTTGCCAACCTCTTCTCTTCCCCTACCTTCTACTTGGTTTTCACATTTTTCTCCCTATATCTTTCATACTGCTCATTACTGTTGCACTACAGCCATTCCTCAAAGCCCTCTTTTTCTCTTCCACCTTCACTTTCACCCCTTCCTTCCACCACTCGCTGGCCCTCCACGTGTCACCTCCAACAAACCTCTTTCAACACACATCACTTGCATGTCCCAAAAAATCTTCTTTCAGCAACCCCTATTCCTCCTCTAATTCCCCAACTTCTCTTTCTTTCACCCTATCATATCCCACTTTCAACCTGTCCTGATATTCCTGTCTCTTCTCTTGGTTTTTCAACTCATCCACCTTCACCACTTCCCTTCTACATCCCCCCACACTATCTCTCCGCTCTTTTGCTACTACCACTTTTGCTTCAACCAAGAAACGATCAGACATCCCAGCAGCCACACCCCTAAATGCATGCACATCTCATCACTCTGCCAATAATTCTCTTTGCTACCTATACATAATCCATCAATGCTCTTTCTTTCACTCTTCCATTTGCCACTCTTATCCATGTATACTTATTTATTGACTTCTACTTGAAAAAACTATTACCTATCACCAACTCTTGCTCCGCACACATAGCTAACAGTCTCTCACCACTCTCATTCCCACCTGATACCCCATGCTTTCCTACAACACTTTCTACCTCTCCATTACCCACTTTGGCATTCAAATTACCCAACACATAGTTCCT